>CBVK0103101002.1:0-13261 GCA_900067695.1 Picea abies
AAAAAAGCTTTGGGTATCCAAACAAGACCTTAAGAAATCACATCCCTATGATAACCTTGTTAATATTGAGGTAAGAAAATTTGATGTCACCTGTATCAAACATTGGGTCAATCACTTGGAACAATACTTTGCCTTGCATCACATTCTTCCACATGACCAAATTCATTTAACATTGTTGTACATGGATGATCCACGTTTGATCAGAAGCATGTGGATGGACTTCAAGAAACATGCATTTGATCAATATGATAATGACTTCTACAATCTACTATTTAAGATAGGACACACATTTCAAACATTTGAGGATGGATAAAAGTGGTTTTTAGTAGGGTAAAACACCAACCCCTTGTGTCTTCAATCACTGAGCTAGTGCTTAATGATGAGTTTGGTTAAGGGACACATCATACACCAGATGATAGAGGTAGGAAAACTCTTGGGTCTAACTGCACCCACCATGAAGTGTTCATAGGATGTCCACATTCCAAGTAAAGAACCAACAATGATCAATGCAAAGAGCCTTACTTTGACAATATACATTCCAAGCGCCACACAAGAGTTTAGACCAATCATTAATCCTACATTAAAATTAGGAGATGAAAATGAGAAGGGGAAACCTTTGGTTCTCTCTACATCCACAATGAAGTCTTTAGTTCCAAGTAAAGTGCCAACCATGATTGAAGAAGGGGACCTTATTTTGCAATCACTAGTTCCACTTGCTCAGTCCAACCAACCTAGCTAGTTCATTTAGGGCATTCAATCACATATAGGTTTCTCTTATACTTTATTCTTTACTTTACTTAATATGAGTAGCAGTGTAAAAATTAAAAAACAAATAAAGGTGTGTCTGTTTGAACTTTGTACTTTATTCTCTACTTTTTGCATTTCCCTTATAATATCTTGGAAAGAATGGATACTAAACAAGTATAATATCTTGGACAGAATGGAAGCTAAACATACTTCAAGAGATTGTCTTGAAATTGATTTAAAATGCTTTTCTATACAAAGTAACAACTGTTTTCACGTCCCAGGAGATTCAGATTTGTGCATCTATGAAAAAATCAATGAAATATCCTTTGCACAGCTAAAACACCAATCAATTAAATTCCATCCTTTCTGCATATTGAACATCCTCATAAATCTTAGAAATGTTTGGCAAAATATTAGTGCCAAGACAAATCATGGAGGTGGTACTTGTCAAAGGCCTGCCTAATTTCAAAATGGTAAAATCACCACTTAGAATACTTGCAATGACTTATTACATGCTTACAATATTAACTTTGGATTCTTTACTAACAATTTGTGCTTTTACAATCTCCACAACTTTTTGAAAGAGTTAATTAATTAAAATTATATTGGAACACAATTTTGCACCTAAAACTTTGTCTGAAGTATTCTAGCCCCATCTCCACATTGCCTGAGTTTGACATAATTTCTGTCGAATCATTTCAAAGCCCCTCATCAGTTTGTGATACACGCAAAACAAGGATATGAACTTACACATTTGAGATGTTGGATTTGTTGCTGAGTTGAAGGCTATGAAACAAACATGTGGTCATTTAAAATTTGTTCTCTTTAAATTTGAAATATTTTGCCAAGAAAATGATCTCCATTAGTAAGCTTTGCACATATATATTTATAGACATGGAGTATTTGAGCATTCGACAAACTTCAGCTGATATACTGAGATTTTGTAATATGGTTAAAATATATTGATTTTGAAACCAAAAACGATGCAAATAAAGATTAATAATAATACTAATACCCTACCCAGTTATTACAATTGTCTATTTCTAAAGTAGACCCAATAACATCACTGAAAAAATACTCCCTAAATAGCAACCATGGAAGAGATGTCAGGCTGAATGAATCATCAACCACGCATTCACTCAAATATGTGTAAGCTGAATGCCAACCTTTGAGATTTAATAGTCCTTATTAACTAGTATGGGTTGACTGTAAACAAGGAAAGTCATCGCAAAATTACTTCTTGGACCATGATTCCATGAACTGACCAAGCACGTAAAATAATCTTATTTCAACTGTAGCTGCATTTAAGTAATACAATTAATTGGCCTGTGGTATCGCCACTTCTACAGTCTCAACAAGATCATAGTTATAACCAAAAGTGTCAGAGAGGTTCTGCCAAATCCAAGTACGTCCAACATCCTGGCAAAAAGTCACTGCTCCACGATAAAATCAGAAAACCAATTATAAAACCTTTCCATTATTCCTGTAAATAAACTTTACAAAAAGCAGGGATAATGAAACCCGAAAAAAATGTATATACTGCAAGCTGTGAGAAACAAGTATTTTCTGGTGAAGCACACACCAAGAAAATGGTAACTAATACACCAGCTGTGAGAAACAAGTATTTTCAGGTGAAGCACACCAAGAAAATGGTAAATAATACACCATTTTACAACCGCTTTAAAGATGGAAGCATTGCACAAATACAACGCTAATCCCATCCTATAAAAAAGAGCGGGTAAAGAATACAAGCAAGCAAAATTTATCATATGCAATACATGAAAAATACAGGTCAAATATCACAGCTCAGAAAGAATGGCTGGAATATAATGAGAAAGTTCAGCAGTAAGTGACTGAAACCCATTCACAAGCTATGTGTGGAAATCGGGCAAAGGGAAGATTGTAGGCTGTAGCTACCCAGTGCTGAGTGCCCACTGCCCATACCACAAAATCAGGGCGAAATTAAACCATAAACCCCAATTTTACCCCCTCCTAAAAACATGGGCTAACCCTGTACACGATTTTTACCCTAAAATAAATTACGGGCTAATGAAATAAGTTTAAAAAAATCACTCTAATACAAAAAAATCGCCCAATAAAAAATTAGAGGCCCCTTAATTTCTCCCATGAGTGAAATTTCTCCCCTAAAATCATCTATGCTCCTTTTCTAGGTCTTCATTATCTCCTGATTTCCCTTATGATCTGATCTTAGAGTTAGAGCCTCCAACCTCCACGTACATTCCAAGACTTCTTGCTAGAGCCACCATGAGGAGGAACATATTTATATATATCTCAACAAAATTCCCCTCCACACTTGGAAATATATCCTCTACTGGATCTCGATGGTTTTTATGAATAGACTCCTCAACTGTGGCTAAGGTTATGAAACTTTCTTCTTAAACTAATTCCTAGATCCATGCAACTTCCCACAAATACCATAAAGAAACTTGATCTAATAATAATATGATCCGTAAAATTTCATGGATATTTTAGCAAAACAACTCATCATAACAGATCTTAAAATATTCTGAAATATTATATTTTTGTAGTTTACATCCTTAGATCCCATATTAGTTAATTGCTAACTTTTCTTGAATTCAATAAATAATTGAAATATAAAAATGAAATCACAAGCACAAAATACACACTATCCACACAAATAAACACAATATTTGACTCGGGAAACCCAATATGAGAGAAGTCCTAGATAGAAGGCATGTCCTATGCTCTTCTCTCTTTGCTTCATTTATAAAATGCACATAGAAAGAAATGGGAACTCACTATGGAGTTACATTTTGACACTCTGGCTTGAAAGACTACTACATAATCCTCCTCATCCTCTATTATGCTCACAAAATACCACTCTCAAATGTCTTTCTCAGCTATGGAACAAGACATGATGTAAAATAATGGAACCCTTCCTCTTTCTAGTGACCTAGTATTTAACATAGCCCAATAATCATCTATGGTTTTGGTATTGACTTCCTCAACCCTCAATCAATGATCATGTTTGAAACTTCTAGAATATTCTTGAATATCCACTACACATGTATCCCCATGCGTTTAAGTAATGGGGGCTGACATGACATCCACTCATAGCATGGTGATTAATATGGTAGGTCAACTTGCAGGAGGCATTACTTTCACATATGAACTTTTATTGAGGCAATTATTACACCATTATAAAGGTATCAATGTGTATAATATATTATATTACTACAAAATAGGTTTCGACAAAAAACAATGTTGTTTGAGGCCTCAAAATGGCTCTGAAATATTTTAGGCAATTTTTTGGACCCTAATTTTCCAAACTGGGACCATTTGCAAAAATGGCTCTGCAAGCTGATTCCTCCAATTTTTTCCCCACCCAAAAAGTATCTATATAGATGAAAAATTATACAATTATCTGATCCAAATCATAATTATTTAATTCCAAGGAATCCTAATGACACGCTTAAATTACTGATCCGAGTGTGTAACACTTTGGTGGTGTTATGCACTATATGCACAACCACAAATATATCATGTTGCAAATATTTTTTCTCTTGTCCTATAAGTGATATGAAACTAATTACTTCATCAAATAATAGTACCAACACAATCAATTGTTTCATCTTGGGTGAACGAAATATAGTCTACCATAACCCATTCAAAATCAAAATATCTAGAACATTGTTTCCTTCAAGAAAAGGAAAATAGATATATCAAACCATAAAATAGAAATTGATATAGAAAAAACATTATTTCACTGTAAATAGAGAGAAACATCTTAAATATCCTTAACATAAACATCCAACAAATCTCTAGAAATTCATGAATTAAATCTACAAATATCAAAGTAAATAAGAAAGAAAGTAATTAAACAAAAACATACAGAGAAATATATAACCATAGAAATGAAATAAATCAAATAGTTATATGGTCTATGAATAGAGGGGACTTGACCAACATTTGTAATTTTGGATTGGTTCCTTACCTTGAAGTAAGTAAGGTGTTGAATCCCTCAAAAGAAAATGCCATTCATATCAAGAAAGAAAGTGGAAATAAATATCTAATATTCTATTATCTAAAGAAGTTCAAAATGACATTGTTACAAATGAAAGAAAACCAAATTTGGATTTTACTATCTAGCCTCTTAGAGCTCCCATAACCTCCTTGACATACAAAAATTATTTTGGGTTCCCCTAGGGTGAAATCTAGAGAACACAGTAATCATTCAAATGGTTTTGTGAAATACAATAAGGTGTTTCATACATTTAGAAGTCTACTAAGTTGTGGATGACTTTTGGATCTCTAAAATCAACTTTAAAATAATTACCAATCCACCTCATAGAGGATCCAAATCTATGTGCTCTGATCTATGTAACATTTTCTAAAAAATTCTCCTTGCATTGCAAATAAAGTGAAATGAATTTATAGTACCATAGCCATATCTCTTGGAAAGTCTTATTCCTACATTTGAATACTTAAGATAGATGATTGACATAGACAAATTTAAATTTAGAAACTTAAGTAACCCAAACATTAATCTCATTTCCAATAATAAAGCCAAAAAATTTCAATTAAAAATAAATTATTAGATAATATTGAAATGGATTTATTAATAACTTGGGAATGTATTAAATACATGAAAGGGAATGTTATATGGTTATAGGATGAAAAATTGATGAAAAAGGAATGAGTGAAAAGGGTAATTTTGAGTCTCATTATAATCCTTGTGGAGAGGTGGTGACTTGGCCTTGGATCTCCTTGTGTAGATTGTTGTAATGTGAAGGGGGGGGGCTATATCCACACTGTGCATCTCATATTCACATCATTCATCTCACATAAGGTAGTAAAGGCATGTAGATAATTGCAATGTGAAAAGGAGAAGAGGAATTGGTGGAGCTTATCTTTGCATCATGTACTTTACATCTACACTAGAAAATCACTTAGAGGATGGGCCCACAAAGGATTGAAGAGGGAGCCCACATCCAAACTATACATCCACAACTGACATCTAGCATCCTACACCAAAGAAGGAAATCATGTGGAAAAATATAAGGCATGTTGAGGATGGAATGTGGAGCATTGAAGGAGTCCAAAAGAGGATTTCCTCTAATTCTTACAATTCACATATAGTAGAAAAAAGAGGAAAAAATAATGCATAAGACGTAGGGTGCCCAAAAGACCTAGACTTCATTGGAAAGTGGCATGACCAAATTGGATGATGCCACAAGTATTCAACCTATTAGTGTTGAAACCTCAGGTTCTTATGGTTCGTACCATTTATACTAAAGAAGTCAATTGGATGGTCGACCAACCACTGGAGACAGTCGATCAAGATATTGACTAGAAATCGATGACAATCAATCAAGTAGTCAACTAGCCTATCGATTGGATAATCAACTAGCAGTCAGAGATAGTCAGTTGATGGATCGACCAACCAATCAATCGACTATGGTTTGGATGAATGAATGCTTGGTTCGATTTGGTGTGACTGACCTTGGATATCCTTGTGGATATCATTGTGATGCGAAGGGGTCCTAGCTCCACATTTTTCATCTCAAATTCACATCATGCATGTTGTATAAGGTAGTAAAGACATGTTGATAACTGCAATGTGAAAGGGAGAAGAGGAATTGGTGGAGGTTATCTCTGTATCTACACTAGAAAAGAATGTAGAGGGTGGGACCAAAAAGGAGTGAAGAGGGTTTAGATGGGAGACCATCTCCAAAATATACATCCACAACTGACATCTTATAGAATGCTACACTGAAGAAGGAAAGAATGTGGAAAAGGCTAAGGCATGTCGAGGATGGCATGCAGAGGATTAAAGGAGTTAAGGAGAATATTGCCTCTACAAATTACACTTCACATATAGTATACTAAATATGTAAAACAAATGCATAATATGTAGGGAACCTAGAATACCTAGAATTCATTGGAAAGTGGCATGACCACATTGGATGATGCCATGACTTTGTGGCTTGATGTCGATCATCTTCTAGAAAAAACAATAGATTTTTTTTCAAGACTAGTAACTATGGAGTTGAAGGAGACAACCTTATCAAACATGAATTTGGAAGGTGAAGTTATATATCTTATTATAGATACTATCTAACTAATGAAAACCCAAATGTATGATAGAGGGAATGATATTAACAACAAATTATGCTAAATGAACCACTAATATACACATCAAACTCAACCTTCTTCCCCAAAAAAATGAATTGGAGGTCTTAATGGCAATTGGAAAAGTTATATTTGGAAAATATTTTTTATCCAAGGAAAAAGTGTTTTTCTTATTCAAGCATAATAGAAGATGCAATCATAATATGCTCCCAGAACTATCCAAAAATCCATCTAAAAGGGAACTAGGAACTACCAAAAGAAATCTAACAAGTTCTCAACAAAAAGACATAGACCTTCACAGCAAAATGTCAAAGAATGAAATATCTCATACTTGATCAATAACTATCAACTCAAGAAACATCGAGGTAAGATTATCTACTAATATAGCTAACAAGTGCTTAGAAAAAAAAATAGACCTTTGCAGTTGTCATCAAATGGTCAAAGATTGACATATTACATACTTGATTAATAAATTTCAATTAAAAAAACATTGAGGTAATATTGTCTAGTAACAACACATCAACCATCATGAAATTAAAAGAGAACAAATTGGTTATCCAAAAGCTCCAAACCTTCTTTGGAAAGCAGATCAACAACCTGATTGTGTTCTCAAAAGATATACAAAAACCTAATATTGTGAAACACTATGGAAATATGCTTTAGTTGTTCAACCACAACAAGTAGTCCAGTGTTTTGAATTTGAACTTACCCAATCATCCAGTTAATGAGAAGAGGGAATCACGAAAAACCTGCAAAGTTCTCAATCCCTCACCCAAATAGATTTTTAGCATGAAAAAGAGAGTCATAATATCTCTTATGTTATTAGTCCCCCTTCCCATATTTTCTTTGAAATAAAAATAATGTGATTCATAAAGAAATAAGGTAAACCCAAGGTCAACATTCATAGTTTTTCCTTGACAAGCCCATCAAAAAATCTCCAAGGAAAATGTTTTTCCACCTAAACGTTTCCTACAAAACTAAAATATTTTTTCTTGGGGATCTTCTTATAAAAAGGATATAATCCCATCACCTATGACGAGACTTGAAAAGTAGGGAGTTGCTTATCCTCAAATAGAGAGGTGTTTCTTGCAAGACAAATTCCCCATAAGACTAGATATGTCACAACTTGAGTGGTTTCTAGTTCATTTCTTATAAACCAAGATTAGAAATAAGATTCAATAGTTAACCCTTGTCATGGAGAGACATAACCAATTAACCCTTGAACCTATTACCAAAAGTTTGTAGAATAAGCACAATGTAGAAAGATATGGGAGTTTGTTTGCTCATGTAGCTTGCATAAGGTGCACGTTCTAGGCCCTAACCTACCTCTTTTATGTAAATGGTCCCAATTAAGACCCTATCTGATAGAAAAAAACACATGAGAAGCTTTGATTTAGGAGATGCCTTAACCTTCAAAAGAACTTTCCATCGCCAATGAATTTCCTCATCTCCACATGTAAAAAGCACTTGATAACCCAATTTTTCATTAAATGAACCTCCTTTATTATTGAAACCTGAATAAATTCATCTAAATTCTCACAAATTATCATGCATAACCTTTGTAATTCTGAGACAAATAACTCTCGGTACCTCGCAAAATCACCATCCAGTCAAAATTTACCTTAGATTGACCATCCTTGTTTCCACAAGGTTACTTCCACAAGTTTATTTATTAAGTTAAGTGTCATTCTTCAAGTCACATGTGAATTTCAAACAAGAGCCTCGAGAAAAAAAATATCCCTATTTCAAACCATTATAGCATCAACCCCAATTGTCACTTGTGACCCTTCCCTAACATGCCAAGCCAAGTAAGATCATATTAATGGGAAGTCCAATGACAGGATCTTCCAATGATTGGACACATTATGGATCATTTTATTCTATTTCCTCATCCAATCAATCATCGACCCAAGGGAAATATATTTATAAATGATGATCCTAACCTAGAGACTATCCTTTGTGAGGATAGTCCATAAAGACTTTGCTACCAAATACTAGCAAAAAATATAAATGTTTTTAAGCCCCACCCCCCCAATTCCTTTGGAGTTGTCGACTTTTTCCACCTAACCCATTGTGTCCATTAAATTCACTACTACCTTAGTAAAAAAAATTATAACAGAACTTTGGATTTTTCTCTAGTGTTCCTTTTGGAATGTGTGCAATAGTATTCCAATAGAAAGGAATGGATTTCAAGACTGTCTTAAATAATACCAGTCTTCCCCCTCTTGATAGCCACCGATTGCACCATAGATAAGTTATGTTTTCAATTTTGGAGAACAACCACCACCAATTTTCCTTCCCATAACAATTTGTCTTTAGTGTGAATCCCAAATACTTAATACCATCATTTAGGTCCAAGTGCTGATAAGGAAAATGTCTTCCAAACCCAATACATTGATCTGTATTCATACCTAAAGTAAATAAAGTATACTTGCACCATTCACTTCCATTCATGTAGCCTTGTTATATAATAATAGTGTCTCTCATATTTGATATTATTCTATGCAAGACCCAAATATAAACAAAAGAACATCGTACACAAACAACAAATGAGTCAAAGCTTCCCTCCTGATCCTAACTCCTTGAATTTATTGCACCCTCCTAGCCTCAAGCATATCTCTACTCAAACCTTATACCACAAGAATAAAAATATACGGAGACAAGGGGGAAACCCTGCCTAAGCTCCCTAGTAGGTTTGAAGAAATTGGTGACATCTCCATTGATCAATATTGCAAAAGAAGTAGTAACATAGCACATAATCTGCCTGACTAAAGACAATGTGAAGCCATATTTAGACAACATATAGAATATCAATATCAATATTAACATCCCATAAGTAGACAAACCAAGAATTGCAATCCTAAATTTGTATGTGTCTGAATGTAAAATATGTTGAGCCAAAATCAATAATGTCAGTAATGTCACTATATAGAGGTTTTACAAGTGACTTTGATCTAAATTCCTTTACATGAGTTTGATTAAAATCAATTATAATATGATTTTTTTACAACAAGTTTCTCTTTTATCTCCCTCTACAAACAAGGGAATCAAATTTGAATTCATATATTAGTATGATGTCAAATAAAGGGAATCAAATTTGAATTCATATATTAGTATGATGTCAAATAAATGGGAGAGCTTATTGTCAATTTAGAAATCATATGATTAACGACATATTCGAAGTATGTGAGGCGGTCTTTTGTATTTTCCTTGATTTCTTATAAATCTGAACACTATGACATTAAAATTCCATCAACCTTTGATTCTTTCATGTGGCATGTGGGTGATTTGGAGAAATCTAAGATGCAATGATTCTTCTACACAACATTGACCTAATAATTTCTTCTAGGAAGGAGAAAATTCAAGCATCATATGGAATACATGAAATGTAATTCATTCAAAATTTCATGTACAAATAATAGAAATAAACATTTATTTCCCTCGACCAAGAGTTTATTTAATTACCATAAACCCTTCATTGAGGGAGGGTTGGCTATATCTAGTATAACACCCCAATAATGGTCTTAATTATCCTGGATCAAAGTCTTAAAATATAGAAAAGTAACTTAATCAAGGATCTGATTACACTATTTTGTCACCCCAGTCTTGTGAAAAGGTGTGTCACACCTTGATGGATTCACCCCAAGAAAACATGTATTAGAAGACAATTTTTGTAGTTCTTTGGGTAGTAAAGACTATATGGGACCACATATAAAGTTATAAACCAAACTTTTGTAGTTCTTTGGGTAGTAAAGACTATATGGGACCACATATAAAGTTATAAACCAAACTTGTCTTGTAAATTTGTTCACCATTCAAAATAAATTAACTGACTTTTATTTGAAAAAAAAACAAAAAAAATGCGAATTTAAGAATTTATATCGATGATAATGTAAAAATAAAAACCTTAATAATAACATATTTAGAAGCACTCCAATACCACTTATGTATCATGACTGACATTTCAATATTTCAAATTAAATATATACACAAATTAAGAACAAAACTATAATCCAATTTAATATTTTTTTTAATTAAAATAGAGATGAATAAAATTCTTTATGAGAAATCCAATTTACATTATTACCATAAAATTAATTAAACAAGTCTTAAAATATTTTAAATGATTTTTACATATTTCTATAAAAATATATTATAATATTAATTTTTAAAATATAAAATACAAAATTTTATGAATATCATATTTTATCATAAAACTAATTAAACAAGTCTTAAAATATTTTAAATGATTTTTTACATATTTCTATAAAAATATATTATAATATTAATTTTTAAAATATAAAATACAAAATTTTATGAATATCATATTTTATGATATAGTTTTAGATATTTTTATACCATATCTCAAATCTTATATTAAATATTTAACTTACATAAATCTTTAGTTTCACACATATACATAGTTTTACATATTGATATGTACATATACATAATATTTCATATTATTTTATCATATTTCAAATTTCATATTAAATATTTAAATTATCAATATTTTTAATATTTTAAGATATTTAAAAATACATAATTTTATACATTGGTATTTACAAATTGCAATAGGAATTGCAATTATTATATTATTATTTTATGCAAAGTACAAATGTTGGGTTAGATAACTCTCCCACATTGGTATGAGGAATACTCAAACTCATATACATAGAGGAGGCAACAATTATGGTTCTTTACCACATCACTTACCTCATTATTGAGCTATAACTAATAAATAATCAAACTGAGAATAAGACAAAGGCATAGACACAATTACTATTCAAACCAGTATACCTTCCATTTGGGGCAAGTTGGAAGGGATTCTAGGTGAGATAGTAGAGGATAACCTATAAACTAGTGTGGAAAATCATATAAAGTGGTAGGTGCAAAGACAATAAAGTGTGACCTCTGCTTCTCCTATGGATGTTGGCTATGGGTTTAGATCTCAATATTTTATGAACATAATAGGTAGGGATGTTCAAAAACCTGAGTAGGCTTGGAGAGAACCAACAAAATCAATAGAATCACTTACATAACTTCTAACAAAGTCTATTGGTGCTACTTTAACTAGTGATGTTGATGGATCAAGTATTTTTTTGACTAAATCAACTGATGTTAGAGGATCTGAATCACCAGAAGATGGTGGATAAGATGATGATGCTACTAGGGTTAGTGAAATAAGTGTTTCTTCTCTAGTATCTACCCTTGTTTCATTTCCAAATCCACCACCATAACCTAGAACCCCTTACAATAATCTATTCACAAGAAAGAACTACATATATCACTATTCTATAACTATATAGATATACACGACATAGTGATTATTGAGCTCTTTGACACGATAAACCATTTTCATTTTTTCTCCTACCATGATCCCATGCATCCCATTTCCCATGGACCCAAACTCTTCCTAGCATTCATTTATACCACACCCGAAATCCTTACCCATATTTCTAGTAGACCCAACCATGCACCCCATGAAACCACACCCTACTGCACCTACCTATTGAGATCAGTGAAGAAGGGAAGGCACAAAGAAGGTAAGTCCTAACTAAATTCTCCCATCTATGCCTATTTATTGGATGGTGTGCTAGAAGGAATGAGTCATAGAGGAGTTTCACAATAAAAGAAAATTTGAAGAAGGAGCTTCAATTTTCCCATATCCTATGCTAGAAGAGAGAGAATACAATTGGAATAGGAAGGTGAAGCTCATGATTTGACAGAGAAAGATATTGAAATAACTCCCAATATATATTGGTGCATATTTTCCTCAAGGTTAGGAGGTGGGTTCTCTTGATCCAACCAAGCAATCTGAAACTAGATTGTGTTTGCCCAATTCAATCTACGCGGGGATCAATTAGACACCATTCATACAATGTACAATAGGGTGGGTATGTTGGATATTTTATTAGTAATCAGAGATTGGGTTACCAAAACTCTTATCTGGTACTATCACCACTAAAAACAAGGGGGCTATAGCTAGAGAGGGTCCCTCATAGGTGGGGATGGAGAGGGGAATGGTTAACACTACATACCCCCTTCAACCCCCAACTCAAGGAACTATACCTTATCCTATTCATTGATTGACTTGATATCACCTTTGGATCACCTACCTAATCCATCCAAGGGTCCTCAGACATTCAACAATCCTATATTACCCATCCCCTCAAGTTTCCTTGGCCATAAATTTATTGAAGTTGGATCATCCATTCACTAAGGTTGGCTTACCTACCTTCTTTCAGTCACATTCCCTCATCATGTATGGTAAGAGTCTGTGCCTTTGTACTTTACCTTGTTGGCTTCATTCCTAGCTACTTGTTATCCATGTTGGGAGGGAAATATCACCATGAAATATTTTTGTATCGTTACCGTCTGAAGGAGAGGAATTATGGGG
>CBVK0103101007.1:0-13221 GCA_900067695.1 Picea abies
ATATTGAATATGCTTGTAAACGTTGCTACTTGACAAAATACTCCTCGTAGTGCAAAGCCTAGGATTTCACATGAGTGGAATCTTGGGATGTAGTTGTTCAACGGAACAAAGTTGTTTTGGTTTTCATCTAAATGCAAAAATCTATTGAATTCCCATTCATCTCTCTAGTTGTGGATCAAAGGTTTGCAAGACAATTTATCGAATGAGTGCAACAATCCAAAGCTTGGAAACCTTACAAGTTTCGAGAATAAGGACATATTATTGCATGCTTCTACATCAACGAAAATTAATGAAAGAAAGAAGAACAATGATAAGTCAGAGAAATCTGATAAACAACCATGAAAAGAGGTTACATTGTGAATAAGCCTACAATTTTGTATAAGAACATGGAGAAGAGGTTGCACAGAGTACGCAAGCCTTATAGGCATTCCAAGACTGAGAAATGAGATCCAAAAAAGACATAGTACAACCCATGATTTCAACTCGGAGAGATGATTAACATGCGAGACAATGAGCTATTTAGAGTTAGAGACTTAACATAGTGGTTTTTGACTCAATGTAAATTTCACTTATATTTACCATTGTATTGTGAGCCAGTTGTTGTGTGCAGGATCCATTGAGAACAAAGGCCTTACAACCATCAAAAGAATAGACAAGAGCAAGGATCTTTGTATAGGGAAGAGGACAGAGGCCTAGTGACCTCTCTAAAGATAGAGCACTCTATACAAGCCTTAGAACAAAGTTGAAAAGAGACTTTCGTAGAGGATCCATGTTGGTGAAGTGAGTGGGCTATAAGTCCCTAGTTTGTAGATAATATATGAATAGACATAACTATTTCCTTTAAACTGCATTGACCTTGATCCTTCTGAATCACTTACTCATTGTTATTTTTGTTGACAACCATAGTGGCTATTGATTCCACCACTTGGTCCACTTCCTTTGATATGTCCTCTTCACGTATTTCAATAACTCCTGGATCAATATTTATCTACTCTACTAATGTCAAAATGATAGGATCTGATTCCACTTTAAAACTAATCATTTAAGTAGGTTGTGCACTAAACTCTTGCATTAAGACTTGAACACCTTCCCGCCTGTTTTTGTTTGCTGACATTTCCAATTCAAGATTCTTATGATGAAGATAAGAGGAAGATTACATAGCAATTCTTTGATTTGAGAACAAATGAACTCATCATTTTGTTGAAAACATCTAATGCAAATTTATTTTTCATAATGAAAGAACACACTTCAACAATAAAATTCAAGGTTTACTTCTAGTGTTTACATGCAAAATGAAGTTGGTCAAAAGAAAGTCTTTTCCAAATGTATTCTAGAGCAAAAATATAGGGAAGAAGGTAAACTTGAAGCAAGTAGGGATGAACTTTAGAACCATAGATTACGAGGACAATATGATCTATATGAATATACCAATCTCCTACCCTTGTTTTAGAATTTACTAGAAGAATCTTTCCAAACTCAATAGACATCGTAGGAGGAGGGTCTCCATGAAAATCAATGTGAGTGTGAAGGAGGAAAATATCAACAAAGTTCTTGAAACCTTCATTTGTTTCATGCTTTATCACCATTGGACTCTGTTCAATGACTAGAAGAGGATTACCTTGCTCATCTAACTTTCTCGAGTTTAAATGCTCAAAATATGAAGATTGAAAGTATGGGAGAAAATAAACCAAATATGATTGGTACCTAAATAGTGTGAAGGTATGAAAATCACATAGTTGCTCATAAACAGACTCAATATATATTCAACATATTGAAACTTATGGGTGGTAATCTCGAAGAAGGAAGAATCCAATCAATTAACATGCCATCATCATAACTTGGATTCAAAGCTATCATAGATATTGCCTCTTTGGAAGACCTTGGGAAGATAGAAGCTTGGAGAAGTGATTTTAAGTCAAGAATTGAGGTATTAATAGGGACATAATGGTGAAGGACATCATGCTTTGATTGGGTTGGCATATTTCTAAACCTAGATGCCAAATCAACATCACTCAAAGGGAATTCCACTTAAGGAAGGAGGAGCATTCGTGAAATAGATGTGACTGTAATTGATAATAACTCACAAGAACCATCAATTGAAAGCACTATGTGACTATGAGGATCATATAACTTGACATGACACTTTGAAACAAAATCAGGTAAATGATAGGAAGAAGGAACAATTTCTTGAGCTAAGTTACTAGATCAAACATGGATTTGATATGTTCCATTACAAAACCCATCAATGGTTATTTGTCTAAGCTTATAAGGTGTCTCGGTGAAAAAGCATGTATAAAAAATATCAACATCAAGGTCATTAAAATTCTCAAAAAGGTCTAGTCCAGGCCTAATAAAGGTCAAGGGTTTTCTTTTCAGGGCCATTCTAAGCATAAAAAGCAAGTTTTTCTTATTAGTCCTTGTCATGAGACTATAGCAATGAGCTTGTTTTTGATGTGACATTAATTTGTCTTTTACCATAAATTTGTGTATGCAATGTAATGTTTAACATAGGAAAACAAATATATATTTTTCGATATAATAAAAATAATTGTGTTTCTCATTTCTAATTGGTTGATAGAATTGAAGTGATATTGCTCCATTCATGTCTTTCAATATGTAGAATTTATATTTATTATATTTATATTATATTTATGAATATTATAGTTCCATTCAACTTAGGGTTCATTATACATTTTGAATAACAAACAATCCTCAATTATTATCTTTTGACAAAAAATATTCATTACTTGTTCATTTAGTTATATTAAGTTTCATTGTTCAACATGTATTTCCCAACTATCTCGGCAGGGACTGCGTTACCATGCAACCCTTGTTCTAAATAGAGCTCGATGAAAGATGGGTCGAATTCCAAACTTCATTTGCTAGATGATACTCTACTTTTTCCAAACACTTGATTATCTCTAGACTGGATTATCTTTGTGGCTTAACCTTAAGAACTCTTGTTCATGTGAAAATGAAGACTTATTGATTGTAAATTACATCATAATGTCGCTCGAATGTCCCCAGTGTGCATTAACTATATGAATTTTCAGTTATGAATATAATGTAGGAAAGGAACATTGGCTAATTTCTTATTTATACTTTAAATTAAATACATGTGAAACCTAGATTTGACACTTTGATGGCTATGAAAAGTTGTTTAAGAGAGAAAAGTCTGATTTTAAAAATCGACACGCCGAGTTATGAATCTGTTGGATCTTCACGATATGGTTGTGGATCTAACTTTTCTGATCTAGAGTGATAGAGTAAACTCCGATGGTTTTATGCCATAAAAATAATATATACCATTGATTTGAGATAAAGAGGGATCATTTAATCATTTCAAGGTCGCATTTTATAATTTACCCCCAACTTTAGGCTTTGGGTTTGAATCATGATGTAATTTTTGAAAATTTTTAAAACTTACCTTATCCCCTTTCCATACTAATAGACCCTAACACCATGCATATATTTCTAGATGGATATGGTGTTATCCAATTAGAGGAATCACTCTTTGACATAACTAAATTGCCTAGGGTATCTAATATTCAAAGAAATGTGCTTTATCCAAATAGCCAACACATTTGCTATAAATTTGTATAAGACATTTAAGCAAGGTGATTGGTCCTCAACTAGTAATAAGCATGGAGTTGCTATCCTTTGGACTAAATTGAAATATCGTGTGTTGATACTGGCCCCTAATTATTGCTTTTTAACAACTTCTTTGTAAACTTATCATTGCTTAGGACCAACAAAAAATCAAGTCACCTTGTAGAATTTACATAAGGAATTGTCTAATCCGCGCAACTTGTAATTAGTTATATCTTATAAACAAGTCATTAGTTGATCCAAAATCAATGTTTTCTCACACAACCTTGTTTAGGCTTTGGAAGTTTCTTCTAGACCATGGCAATGCACTTTTATATGGCCACTTTTTATATGGCCACTCTATGTTCCTTGGAAAGGGTTTGCGTCTAGAATACCATTCAATGGTGAAGTACAAATTATTTTCCTATGTCCTCTAGATAGTTAATCCTTCCTTCACAAGTCTTACTTAAAAAAAATTATTGTCCTCTTTTGAGGATAAGGCTTTGAAATTATTTTTAGTCAACATGTTCTTGTTTTGAGCCAATGGACCTTGGGTTTCAATTGAGCTCTCTTAGCACTACAAAACTCAACCATTATTATGCAATTCATAAGCTTAGTTGCCCTGGTCTTCAAATCTTCGTCAAAAGAGATATATTTCTTTTAAATAAAATATATTCCTTTGGCTATTGAAATGAGGAAACCATTAGCTAGTTGTCCATGGAGTCTAGAAAATAAAATGGTGCTCCCTTAAAGTAAAAAAATTGCTTATAGACTTAATAGCTTACTATAGTCAAATAATAAGCAATAAAGAAAATATTTTTAAGCTAAGTAACCCACATAGTCAAAACATTAGAAGTCATAAAGTAGAAAAAGGGAGGGAATTATAACCAGATTGGGTGGAGGGTCATATTTTTCCTTGGGGGTGTCCCCCATTCATCCATCACGGGCTTTAGGTATACAATGATGGGGTCATACTCATCATTTCTTTGTTATGGATCGATAGGATTCAATTGGTCCTAAAAGAGAAGATGATCAAGAAATTGCATTGATGTAAAGAAACAAGGAGTTCATAGAGTTGGAAGGATTTTCTAAGGAGTTGAGATGGTAGATGCATGATAGTGTAGGGGACATTGATACCCGAACTATAGGTGCAAAGATGATGGTCGAACCTGTCACCTTGGAAATCACTAGAGAAGCCATGGAAAAGCATAATCGAGAATATGTGTTTGAGTATACACTATTATGGTATCCTCACCCTATAAAGAGCCATGCCACTTACAAGGTAGAATAGAATGACAATGATTCTATTATGTCCTACATCCTACCCCATACGCATTTTAATATATTTTTAGATCCAGTGAGCATTGTTGCACATAGTGCAAATGTGTGTGATTGGACATTAAAGTACACCTAAAATCGTGTCTTTGAATAGAACAACTATGTCTATTGGAGGTAGAATTTTTTCTCAATATTGTCTAACTATGTTATTGTAGCTATAGGAAATGCTCCAGTTGTACAAAAAAAAACACCTATAGGATTTGTGTTTGTTCATAATCACCAAACAAGGATGATGACATAGCCAAATCAATCTTATATTTGGCTTCTTCTATTTCATGACAGAGTTCATGAAGATGCACATTAGCATTGGTTCCTCTGTGACACAATCTAGAATGTAGGAGGACCATGAAAAATGATCCATTTGGTAGAGTTTTAGAAGACTATACAAGGTAGAGCACCACAATGGTACATAAAATGCAAGAAAATCACTCCTAATCACCATGGAGTCACTTTGGTTCAATTGTGGGGAGACTTTGTGAAAGAATTTCAAAATTTGAATTCAAAGTAGTAGTGTCATGGAGTTGAAGGAAATTAAGCAAAAGATTATGGAAACCATTTGGGAGTATGACCAGTGGTTCCAAGATTTGATGAGCTACTTAAGCTACATGATCTAGGAGTTACATCGTAAGGAGTGATTCATTGGTGGATTGTTACCTTAACTGTGGATGTTGTTACTGCAACATTGGCTGAATATGGAGTGGGAGGCCCTAGAGTTTATGATGCATCTAGAGTCCATTAGTAGATGGGCCAAAGCATCCATTTTATGGTTGGCTTTGAGATTGGCCTAGTTTTAGTATTAGTTGACTTCCTTGTCAAAGTATATCCAAGATTTTTTTAAAGGGAAGCACACTTCCAAGGAGGTGGTTTGATGTTGCAATACAAAAGACTACTTGCAAAACAATTTCCCCATGGTTCGGACGTGTATCATTGTTGTGGTTAACCCATTTGTGGGAAAGGTGAATGTCGGGATCTGTGAGATATGTTAAATTCCTAGTCATGATCCCCACCACTAGTTGTTACTACAAAATTACAGTAGCATCGTAGTGGTTGTGTATTGTGACTTTTCAGTCGTAAACATCATTATACAAAGTACTTCCATGCATTATCTACACTCGTTGAGAAATTTGAGAATAACATGCTCATGGTAGAGCTCATTAGGGTTGTGAACATGGAATAGAACCAAAATCAAGATAACAAAGCTCAACATAATTATGCCAATTATCATCCAACATGGTATTACTATTCATAACCTTGTCGACCTCGTTGTGAGCACTATATGAAGATCATGCATAATATGGATGATTGTCCATAGTTAATTAAGAATGGGAGATACAATACAAAAGGCATGCAATAATAACATGGTGAATTCATATCCTATAATCCTTGGTGGTGATCCAATAGGTCATCACCTGTCTATAGTCTAACCATCGAGAAAATACCCAAACCTGCCAATACCGTCAATAGAAGATGAAGTCTAGCAATGGTTGAAAATGTTAATATGGATATTGGGTGATGATTGATCTATGAATAACCTAATGGGGGTACTTTCATGACTACTAGGATCACCCACAAAGACAATTGCTAAACCCTTGCACCACAACAAGAAAAGGAGGTAAGGAAAAAATTATGGTTAAATGAATTGATTGGAGGGTATGTAGTGTGGAAGTGATTCTTGATTCGAGATCATACATAAATATCCTACATAACAAATCATGTGTGTTCACGGGACATTGAAATTAACATACTCATTGATCCAACTGTGGTTTCCCAATCAATCATGTATTTTCCCAATCAGAAGATTAACATATGGAGGTTAATTTCAATGGGGTCAAGATTTATGTTGAATTCAAGGTCATTAAGATAGTGGATGACAAGGATCCCTACCCAATATTTCTATGGATTGTAGACATTTGGTATCGACATCATACTAAATTTAAAACAACGATGGATGTTGTTTGAGAAATAAGGCTACATGGTCATCCAATTCTTGGATCCAACACATGGTGAGTAGTTCTTGGATCAAAAGGATTATATCAATACAATGGCTAGCAAAGAGTCGAGTTGGCATAGTGTTTGCTCCTATGTGACCAACTTTGAAGTTGCCATTAATCCATGGTAAAACGGGGAATATGAGTAGTTCACTATTGCATGATGTTGAAAGTAGTCAGATGAGTTGGTGCATAACTTAGGGACCCACTAAGGTTTGATGGCACGACTAACACTATATAATTTATGGAACAAGTAGTGGAGTAGATTGTGTTGGAGTAGATGGTTACAATGTTGGATATCACTTTGGCAGAGACCCTTGTGCGATGGCGAGGAAGGAAAAAAGAGCATGTTGCATCCATAGGAGGATA
The DNA here is from genome assembly GCA_900067695.1 of Picea abies. Lineage (NCBI taxonomy): Eukaryota > Viridiplantae > Streptophyta > Pinopsida > Pinales > Pinaceae > Picea > Picea abies. The sequence goes on from CBVK0103101007.1 coordinate 7,284, forward strand.
CAATAGGGGAAACATAGACTTTGCTTCCTGCCAAACATTATGGCTTTGCCAACCAACGCCATTTCTAGCTTTGTCAACTAGTCTTTATGGCTCATTGATACCTTTGATCTAGTGAACGATGTGGACTACTCTTAAGCCTCTTGGGAAGTGTTGGTGTTCCTATTCACTAATGGGTGCATAAACTCATGCATACCTTAGATCCATTACCAAAGAACTAGTATCTACATGCAAAAATTCAACTCAAATTACTATATGGATGAAACTATTGCCAAGGTTATGTGGCACTTTCAACTCTGTGAGAAGGAAACACCAATTGCAGGGGTGATTCAACACATTCAATGTTTCCCACAAATGCACCACCCGTAGTGTCCGACAATAGGTTACACAAAGGCTACCCTCGTAAAAGGACTTCAACATATGAAATTTGAAGAAACCAAATGTCTCGATCTGTATGGTGACTACATTGTTTAGGATACTAGGGACACTGGTAGTTTAGTCTATCACCATGATACATTGTGGGATGAAGACAATTAATGTTGGTACTAAATATGAACCCTAGCTAGTTATCATGGGAGACTACCATGATGACCACAATATCATGGAGATTGTATGAGAGTATGTTGATATGTTTTCATGCATCTTCACACAAATGAAGGGTGTGGCAGGAGAACTCGGTGAGATGAAGATCAAATTGAATCCCAATGCTTGATTGATTAATAAGAGGCCATTGGATGAATCCCCATTATAAGAAACGGGTCAAAAAGTAAATCAATGAGATGTTGGAAGTTGCCCTAATGTTTACAACAGAAGAATAAAATTTGATGAGGCTTGTGTACACGACCCCTTCCCTAAGCCATTTAGTGATTAGATTCTTGAGAAAGTGGCAAGGAACAAGGCCTACTCATTCACATACGAATTTTCAAGGTATCATCATACATGGATCATCAAGGAGGACAAGAAGAAGACCATGTTTTGCATGGAATGTGGTTCATATGTATACAATGTCACGCCCTTTGGACTAAAGAATGCACCTACAATATTTTCCATGGTGGTGGTTGTTGTTCGTGAGTATATCCATAAATTCCCTTAGGTGTATTTTGATGATTGGATAATATACAATTTTCTCAAGGATCACACCACTAAAGTTAAGTTGATGCTAGATATATACTAACATGTGCAATTAACTTTAAACACTAAGAAATGCATCTTTTGTACCCATTCAACATTATTTTGGGTTGTATTGTTCACAAAGAAGGTTTGTTCATTGATCCAACAAAGATCGGGGTGATTGTGAATTTGCCCACATCTGAAAATGTACCTATGTTGTTGTCTACATTAGGGCATACAAGATATTACCACAAGACTATTAGGGGGGATGCAGAGCATATGACGCAAATGGGAGAGTTACTGCGAAAATGTGTACTATTTGTATGCGTTGATGTCTACAAAGAAACATTTATAGAGTAAAAAAAGCTAATGGGAATAGCTCAAATTCTCATTTTTTTTATATTGAATGAAGATTTTTCATGTACATGTGGATGCATCTAGCAATGCACTAAGGAATGTGTTGTCACGGTCAGGACTTGGGGGAAGGCACATTGGATCACCTAATCTACTTTGCCAACATGAAGTTATCCTGTGCAGAGCATAAGTACACCATTGTAGAGCATGAAGGATTGACCATGGTGTATGTGCTACATAAGATTCAACATCATGTTCTAAGCCAACCCTTTAAGTTCTCTATGGATCTCCCAATGCCCAAATATTTGGTGAATAAGATGGTGTTGAAAGGCAAGATTTGTTAATGGTTGTTTTCATTATAGGAGTTTGAATTTTGAGGTGTTGGTCAAGTTATATAGGAAGAACATGAGGCCCAATAATATCTTTAGGATCAACAATGGGGAAGCCATCGTGACATTTGATTGACCTGCTTATTGCCAATCTATTTTGCATGAAATTTGTGCCCGACTTCTTTGCTAAGATCATAGAATTACTCAACTCCAAATTGACACTAGAAGAATATGATCGATGGTAGCATTAACATTTGGTTGTTTTTTCTATGAATTATCAATTAATTGCCAAGATTTTGTACAAATTAACCACATATGGGATTCTGCATGGGTTTGTGTTGAATCATGAATAACATGTATCGTTGTGGGAATTCCATGAAGGATTGAGTGGTGGACATTGTGACAAAAAGGAAATTGCTCAGAAAGTGTTGGGAGTAGGATTCTGATGGCCAATTTTTTTTAAGGATGCTGCAATGTATTCTAAGCAGTGCCATGTTTGTCAGCGAGTGTAATCGTGGTTAGTGTTATGCCTACATGTGTAGATTTATTAGCATGGGAACAAGGCAAGCAAATCCATGGTTATGTAACACAAACAACATTTTAATATGATATTGTCATTAGAAATGCTTTTGTAGACATGGATTTCAAATGTGGGGGTTTTAACATTGCCAACAAATTGTTTAAAAGAATACTTAATTAAGATGTTGGCTCATTGAATATTTTCTCCAATTTTCCTAAGCCAAAGTCGAGGATGCCAACTGGGCATGAATCTTGGTCAGTTCCTTATTTAGCTCTTGGAATTCAACAAACTCACAACAAAAACACCAACAATGCACCATGGTAGTGGATTTCTAGTACCCTATACAACCCCTTGAACCTGTTAATATTCCAATTGGGTGCAATTTGTTTCGAGAGAATATCTAGTTCTTGTAATCACATAGGACACCCATGAAATTCCATTACATAAACAAATGTAATGGTTGAGCTTAAATCCCTTATGGGACTTATCCATTGTTCCTACATCATGACTAACAAAGCCAATTAAATAAGGAAATAACACTTTCAAAGGCCATCAATGTTTGCATGCTTGAGGAATTACCACCAAAATAACTATTGACATATTTTTTTATCAAATCCAAATAATGCAAATGTGATGAAGTGTGATGGGGAAGTAAATTATGTTACATGTGATATGATTTTATAAGTGATAGGTAGGGTTGTATCCCTATCATACAATTGTTTCATTATAATTCAATGCTAGGGTAGAGGATGGGGCAATATTGAAACCCCATCGCAAGTACTAGCCACTAAGACTCCTTCATCCACAAACAACCCCTTGGTTTTCAATAAAGTAACATATGTTTTTTCCTACCTCCAAAGATTGATTTAGTTATTAATATGATCAAGGTTATACATGTGAGGTCAATTGATAGCCCAAATGGACCCAAATTAAGGCAAATGAAAATTTTACATTAGAATAATGTTAATACAAATAAATGTGTGTGTGATTTGCATACATGTTTTGGCTCTGTAATATATGGTGAAATATTACCCTTTGAAAGATTTTGGCTAGCTAGGGATGATTTCTCACCATGCATCCCATGGCCTAGAAACATCTTACATTCTAATTTGATTCCAAAAAAGTTGTAATTCATCTTTCAGAAGTGCCAAATTTGTATCCATTTTCTTCGCTCGATGCTTTCCAAGTACTAGTAAAACCAACATTAGGTGTTGCTTCTTGATCGACATCCAAGGTGTTATATTATGGTTGATCAAAACCATGGACCTTGGGAGTAAGGACTAACCTTATTGATTGCAAGACCAAATCTTATGATCTACTTCTCATCTAGAAAAAAAAATGGTTAACGAGATTCTATATGTTTCATTGTAGTTTAATGTGTCAAGATTCTCATTGCTCCATTATTGTTTGATCACTTAAGTGACTATGTAAAATTAATTGAATCACGTTTTCTCTTAGATCTCACTTTAGGATAACTAGATTTAGTCTTCTTAGCTTTGGATGTTTGAACTCGACCCAAAACTTAGTGGAGACAATTGCAACAAAGCATACATCTAGTCAAATCGATGGATAGTTCTTGTTTCATCTTGATTTGTAGATTTTTTGTGAGGCCAATTTAAGGATACATGCCCCAAATGTTCACAGGGAGAAAATTTACAAATGTTTTGTCAAAACAACGTGACATTAGTTGCAACACAATGAATGTGACTAGATGGCCACGTTTTCAAATATTGAGTTCACTATCAGATTCCATTGTCGGATCTGATTACAATAACCACCTTGCAACTAACTCTTCAAAAATTGTGTTTTATGTACCTTGAACACCTACAAGACATACGATGAAGGGTATCAGTAGCACTATTCTTTGGAGACAAATCTAGTGGACTAGAATCCCAGTAAAATCAATGTAGATGTTTTGTTTTATCTTGAGTTTCAACTTGCTTGTAGAGAACTTTAGGAACACATGCCCTAAACACTTCCAACAAAAAAATGTAAACAATGCATCGAAACAACACGACATTAGTTTCAACTTGTGATTTTTTTGGATCCATGGATCCAACAAAATGATCATAGTGGAGTGGTTGGGATTTAAAATAGTGTCCCCTTAATCGAATTCTAGTGTAGTGACCATTGTCCTCTTTGAAACCCATGTTTTTTTCACCCTAAGATGTTCACAAGAGACATGGAAAAAACAACCTCTAGCAATGTTTAGTAGAGGTGAACCCAACAGAACACACACCCACTCAAATGATGCATGCATTTTTATCAAATGATGCATGCATTTTTATTTTATTTTATTTTTAGTCTCGAGTTGAAACTTGCTTCTCATGCCACTTTGAGGACACATGCCTTGAACAATCAATAGACATTATGCCTTAAAATTTTGGATTTTGAGAATTTTATGGCTCAGTTGTGCCTCATTTCTTAGACTCACAACATGTCTCCTAACGATCAGAAACACTTCATCTTGCTAAAAATTAATAAAATAAAATTTGAAGTGGGTGCATTTACGAGATTCATTTTTTTTTTTGAAGTTTCCTTCATTAACAAGGTGGATGCTTGGATCCATTAATGTGCCAAATGTATGGATACATTATATGGTTGTCCTCCATCTAGAACCGTAAACACTAGATCACCTAGACTATTGTTGGGAGACAATGTTAACTTCAATGCTTGATGAGAACAATGCTTTGGGATTGCTAGACAAAAGCTTCACCAGAGGATTACAACATTGATGGGTAGAGTTGGTCCACCCTTTAACAAACTCCAGTTTTTTATGTGCTATACATATGAAAGGAAACATGATAATTGCATGAAATATATTGCTTGCATCCTCTTCTCCATTCTTGATTCAACTGAGCTCTATAATTGGTAAGTAATGAATGATGCATGCCATTAAATTGTTGGATATTAGAAACTTATGGCCCTAAAACAATAACATGACTATCGTTATTATCTATATGTCTCAATTTATACACTTCAAAAACCCTTATCCTTAAAGATTTTGGCTTGTATAACCTTTAATCTCTAAATTGATCTCTAATATATCTCCTTGATCTCACATGGATGCATTTAATGTTGTTTTTAATATTTTTTGCGAGCAACAACAATGTAAATGCAAAATATTTTCCAAAAACAATTTATGGGAGTATGATTAGATCATTATCAAAATACACCAAAAAAAGAAAACACAAAAATGAACCACTATGACACTAACCCTTTAACACTATGATTAGATCATATCCAAATCCACTAAAAAAAACACAAAAATAAAGCACTGTGACAATAACCCCTTAACACCTAACACCCTAACCGCTAACCCACTAATAATTGTTTAACTCTTGTCTAGACACTAACCACTAACACATTGTTATGTTCCAAATGCTTAAAATATCAGAATAAACCAAAAGTACATACCATGTACATAATGTGAGCGTGGAGCACAACTCCAAGATATATAAGTTACGCAATAACTCCTTAAAGAACAAGAGAAACTCCTCCAAATAACCAAATACATTCATACATCATAATTAACATCCCTCAATAATGAATACATGATCTCCATGTATACATGTCCACACCTACACATGAGTCTCATTTACTATTAGGCCCACCATATTACATATAT
>CBVK0103101058.1:0-17281 GCA_900067695.1 Picea abies
TGAAAATTAAAAATTAAATAAACTTTAAAATATATGTTACCTATCTCACCTCGTCGGGAGGCACATGCATTTCTGGGTCTTTGGTGAAGTTGATCCCTGGATATGGGTAATCCTCGATCATTAGGATCTGACGTTCCCACCAGTAAAAAAACTTGTTGTCAAAGGCCTTTATGGTCCTCCCACCACCCTATCTAGGCAGTAACGTTGCCCACCTACTCACTGCTTGGAAGGAGGCTACATGCCCCTGTACTATCTCTCTGGGATTGAGACTGGGCGCCCTTTCAAAGAAGAAGGAGCACAAGATAGTACCAAACTTGAAGTTCTTTTTGGTATGCCACCGACACTCTGGAAGTTGTCTCTTAATGCATATAAGCATGGTAGTACTCGAGTAAAAAATGGTGGCCTCCAAGCACTGAATGACATAATGCATGTGTGCCCAAGAGGCCTGATGAAGGGTTGCGGATCCAATAATCCGGCCCTGAGAACCTACCTTCTCAGTGCCGGCCTCATAATACATATGAATGTAGTCCTTGATGTTGAAAGGACCTGGAGGAAAAGTCCTCAAGTTAATTGGTTCCCCTCTTCTCAAGAGGCCAATCAAGAAGTAAATATCCTATGTGGTTGGGTTCAATAATTGACCCTCTAGCATGAAATCCTCGACATCATGATGCCAATACTCCACAAGAGCATTGAGAAGCCTCGGTTGTACCCTCATAAATGGACACTAGAAGAAATTCCATAACGCGCACTGTTTCAGTGCAACAATGGCTACAGGATCCTCCTTGACCAGGATGTCGAGCTCTTCATGTTCTCTCTCTCTCCAGTAAACATACATTTTGTTACATGGAAAAATAGAGAGGATTCAACACTCGCTTTTTTATTTTTTCAAAGTGTTAGAGGGTGTACGCGGGATGCTTTGTACACAGTCACATATGTATGTGAGTTGTTTAGTCTTCTGCCCGAGTACATACGCGGGTTGGCCTTGGACAACCTGTGTACACATAGGGCCGCTCTTTTTACAAGAGCGCACCCCCTCAAACACAAAATTAAAGCTAAAAGAAAGAATTGAATTGCAAGTGTAGGTGTTTTGTACTTACTTGGTCCAAATAAAAGGTCATTTCGTCCACTGGAGCTCCCGGAATCCACTCTTTTAGCAAAGGGGTATTTTCACCTTTTGGTTGATTTTCAAATTGCAATGGTAAAAATGAGTTGTACCTTTTGGTTGATTTTCAAATTGCAATGGTAAAAATGAGTTGTCCATTTCTATTTATAGACTTTTTAAACCCCTTTTTGCCCCTTTTTGACCCCCTTTGTCCTTTTTTCTGGCTTGGTGATCAATCAATTTCACTTCTGAGTTTTCTATTGGTTGTTCTAGTACACTTTTCCGTTCGGTTTGGTGATTTTTTGGGATGGGTCACATTTTTTGGTATCCTTTGGTAAAGTCATTTTTTCCAACTTTTTGCATATAAGTTGGGTTTTCATTCCCACTTACTGCATCTCGTTGTGTTTTTCACTTTGCCATAGGATCGACCCCACCGAAGTGCAACACAAAATCTTCATTGCTGCTTTAGAAGTGTCATAATTAGGTGGTAGACTCTACCTTTACATGGATTCCCTAGGTAGATCCTTGTTGCAATTTTGGCGTCCATGTTGTCAGTAATGACTATAAGCTTGGGAGTCTTTGTTAGTCCTGTCATGATTACGAAATGAATGCTCATTCTTTTGTTCACCATCATCCTAGGCCTTACCCTCAGGACTCCCTAATGAGCATACTTTGTTGTCTTTCAAGCTCGCTTTGAAATTCAAAAGCAACATCCAATGCTCTCTACCCCCCTCCTCCCTCTATCTATCCATGTTGGTTATTAATATAGTCTATCTGAGTTTGTGTCTTTAGCTTGAGTAACCCGGGGTTCATGTCTGTTCGGGGCTCCAACAAAGCCTCTAAAACTATCAACCCTCCTGGTAAAATAGAAGGAAACACAACACACAGGGTTCACTGCACCATCTCGCTTGAGATAGTCTTAATGGGTGGCTACAATACTCATGTGTTTGCAGCCTAGGATTGAGTGGGGGATTTGAGAAATGTATGTTGAGAGTTCTATTTTAAATTCTTAATGAAATACACTATCATTTATGCTTACGCAGGAAATATAACAACTCATCCATTTAGCATATGAACAACTACTTAAGACAATAAAGAAACACATGCATTCAATCACATAACACGGGTTTTACCTGGTTCAACCCCCCTGGGCTACGTCCACAAATATCTGGCTCTTAGCTCTTTTATTATAATAGTTCTGAACTACAGTGCCGTGTGCTTTTACATCTCTTGTCAGTTGGGTTGAGATCTATTATGAGGTGGACAAGATCACACCAAGATCCTCAACCCACAATATAACCCTCAATATATACCCTCCTTGGTCCTCTTTAGCTCAACAACTTACAAAATTAGGTCATACAACAAAATATTACATCGCATCTCCTTCCTCACATCCGTCTCTTCACATACTTATATGAGACCTAGGTATCTATATTTATATCTTTCTGGCTCGTCAACCGTTACAATGTGTTGCAAAAATCCTAACCCTAACATCATTCGGTCTTCCATGCATGCACACATGCTGCTATTCCTTCTAGTTGTCGCTTCCCTCATTCATGCTTTCTTTCCTTAAATCGCCTTTCTTTCCACTTATGCCTTCTTCAAACAGGCCCCGAACACTTACATGTGGCTCATCCTGAGCCACCTAACCTTTGTTCGCTTTGTTGATCTCCCTGATGATCACCTGGAACTTCTCCTTGAGATCTGTTTCTTGTGTTTGAGCCTACATGGTCTTCTCCTTGAGTGCATCTACTATATGGACTACAATATCATCACTGATCAACCTTGCGCACTATGCCTGGGTCTATTCCATATATGTGTTGGCTTCCTCTTCCTGTGTAATGACTTCTGCTACTCTCTCTTGAAGCAGCTCCATTTGAGCATGATGCTCCCTTTTCTGCATTTTCACAGTGGTGAGTTTTGCCTGTAGTTTCTTCATATCCTGTGCCCCTTTGACGTGCTCCTTGATGGACATTTTCTTTTGCCTTTGCTTGAGGTCATGGATAGTTACGCTTATCCTTTATTCTTCCTTGTCCCACCACTAAACTTGTTTATCCTCTTCTAGCTTCATCCAAAGATGTTCTTCTTTATCGAACAAGTCAAGTACTGTGCTAACTTGTTGCTCTATCTCCTATAGCTGCTATGTTGCCTCTTTCTTCCTTTTCTCCCTTACCTCTGGTGGAGTGGTAGGTGTGAGATGCTCACGAAGATTCTCGATCTTCTTCTGATATTGATCTATTTCCCGTACTATCAGATCAATCTTCTCTACTACTGTGAGTTCATCCCTCTATGTGGTATTTGGAATCTTCTCAAGCATAAGTTTAACCCTTTTTCGGGCCTGGGGGACTAAATCTTTGAAAAAGGAATATTCTCCTTGGTTTTGGTTTATCACCTTTTTCGGGCCTTGAAGACTACTTACGAAAAAGGAACCCCCTCAGAGTCCATAGTTAATCTCTTTTCAGACTTCCTAAAATTTAAAATATCGTCGAGTCACCTTGTTCCTTCACACTCGTTAAATTGGTCTAGAAGAACATCTACTGGCATGAGTTTAACCCTTTTTCTACCGTGTATATTATAGTGGAAAAAGGTACGCCTTAGGAGATTTGTCTCACTAGGAGATTTCTCCTCAGTAAACTTTTATACTTTTTCGGGCTAAGGAGACTAAACTCAAAAAAAGGCTGTGATTCCATAGTTAAGCTCTTTTCAGACACCTTAAAATTGAAAATATTGTCGAGTGATCTTGTCTTTCTCACACTCGTTAGAATGGTTTTGAATAGACATCTTTTCGATGCCAGTTTACCCATTTTTTGAACCTACTAGACTATCTCTGAAAAAGGTACTCCTTGGAGTCTTCTTTTATGTTTTTTCAGACTCTCTAAACATGAAAAAATACCGATCTTACCTTCTCTGGGCTCATAAAAATTACATGGAAGGGGTTTCATTGTGTCTTTCTTAATCACATTTGAATCTCTACGTCTTTAGCCTAATTCCGGCTCCATGTTGCTCTCAACTGAACCTTTGAAGCATGCCTTATATGGATGGCTAATTTTACGAATAAAGGTATGCTCTAGGAACTTCAGTTCGCTAGAAGAGTATTATCAGGCGTAAGTTTAACCCTTTTTCGGGCCCGAGGGACTAAATCTTTGAAAAAATAACATTCTCCTTGGTTTTGGGTTATCACCTTTTTCGGGCCTTGGAGATTATTTACGAAAAAGGAACCCCCCCGAAGTCCGTAGTTCAGCTCTATTCAGACTCCCTAAAATTGAAAAGATCGTTGAGTGACCTTGTTCCTTAACACTCATTAAATTGGTCTAGAAGAACATCTACTGGCATGAGTTTAACCCTTTTTCTAGCCTGTAGATTATAGCGAAAAAAGGTACACCTCGGGAAATTCATCTCACTGGGAGAGTTCTCCTTAGTTACTTTTATAATTTTTTAGGCTAAGGAGACTAAACTCAAAAAAAGGTTGTGAGTCCATAGTTAATCTCTTTTCAGACTCCTTAAAAATGAAAATATTTCTGAGTGATCTTGTCTTTGTCACACTTGTTAAAATGGTTTTGAATAGACGTGAGTGATCTTGTCTTTGTCACACTTGTTAAAATGGTTTTGAATAGACGTATTTTCGGTGCAAGTTTAACCCTTTTTCGAACCGACTAGACTATCTTCGAAAAAGGTACTCTCTGGAGTCTTCTTTTACATTTTTTCAGACTCTCTAAACGTGAAAAAACTATAGAGCTTACCTTCTTTGGGCTCGTAAAAAAATTACATAGAATGGGTCTAATTGTGTCATGCTTAATCGCATTGCAGGTCTCATCTTTGCGTCTTTGGACTAAGGTCGGCTCCATGTTGCTCTCAATTGAACCTTTGAAGAAGTCCTTATACGCAAGCCTCGCAATACTTCTTGCCTTTGTGACATGACACCTTGACCCATCTAGGAATTTTCCATGAGTGTCCTTATCCTGCACATGTCTCCTTTCCTTGAGCATTAGTGTGTTCCATGTGCTTGGAACCAGTTTTCTTGTCATGACACTCATTCCTCCTTTGTAGCGTAACATTCTTTTATTCTTTTTCAAGCTCTTTAAAAAATTGAAAAAGACAACAAAAAAAATCAAATATTCCAAAAAGAGGGGACGAGAAATATACATTCTTTTTTCGGCAACAAAGATAGTCGCCCTTGGACAAAGCACATCCTTGTATTTGTTCATCAAGCATTGGGATCTAGTATGACCTTAGGAATTTGTTCTCGCTACATAGAGTTGCATGGTGTATTGTGGTGTATTAGTGTAACTCTTATACTATTGCTCATAGCTCATTGGACATAATTGAATGGTTTAAGTATAAGTTAAAAAAGGTTTTAAATTGTACTTGATACAGATTCACCCCCCGCTCAGTATCAACACTTGATGCATGCTAGACATCCCACATACATATGTTTGTTGCATAATACACAACTCGCGTATACATCCAAAAATTGTAAGGAATTCATGGGATATTGGAGGTTTCCTAACCAATTCACCTACTATAGCCCGTACCCAACCAAATAACCATCACTTTTTCATATAAAAGGAGGTGTTGGGGTCTCATTTCACAACCAAGCATAAGAACATTGAAACTCTTCCCAATTTCACTTCCCTTCCTTGCCCAAGCATTTGCTACCTTTTGTGAGTTACTGCCTCAACACTCCCTCTTCAACCCCTTTTCTTCCATCCAATACATTCCCTTTCCTTGAGGTGATTAGTATATTGTGAGAAGAGGCTTATTCAAGGTTCACTTGGAGCATTGTAAAGAGGATGTTGGACCAAGTTCGTGGAGCAGTGGCCGACAAGGATTGTAAGTTTCAGTCTTTGTTTGATGAATAAAAGAATCTCTTTTCCCTATCCCAAATGATGATATTTTGTGTCTTTTATTTGATTTATACATAACATTTGATATCTAACCCTAATTCATGATAGAAATAGCATGCTTCTAGACATATTTTCCTAGTCTTGGATGCATTTTAGCTTTGGGAGGAGAACTGCAGTCTTTGGATCTACCGATCTTGAGGAGATCATCACCAGACGTAGAATAAAAGGTACAGTTACCGATATTCTCTTCTACTACTTTCTGTTCATTTATTTTGGTATGTTTTGGGTAGTGTAGAAACTAGGTTGAGTTTTAGACTGTCAATTGCTCTGTCTACATTCTAAACCCTGGTATAGTTATAGGGGGATTTTCCCTCTAGCAGAATTGGAGACCATACTAGGGATATCTCTAGGGTTTATAGGGAGGCTTTTGGGTTTTTGATTGGTTTTTTGTTTTCCTTTAGAGTTTCAGTCAAGTTTACTGAGTCTTTTTAGGGTTTATAGTCACCTGCAATGTGCATACTAGCCTTCCATACCCTATAAGTCTACCTTGTCTTTTTATTTTTGAAAATTCTTAGAGGTGTATGCGCCTGGTTTTGGGTCAACCCGCATACATACACGCTCTACATAGTAGACAACCTTCATACATATGCAAGTTGTTGATTCAATAACCTGCATCTATGTTTCATGAAATTATTTATTTAATAATGAGAGATTTTGTCTCTTTCCTGATAGAAGTTCAAACTTCTTAGGACTTTCTTGAATTAGTCAGAGTCTCTATCTGTGGCCATAGCTCGGGTTGAAGTTTTAGTTTACTTGTTTCTTGGTCTTCTTGTGTTTTCCCTAAAAGGTTTAGAGTGATATTTCAAGTCTTAGATCTGCCTTTTGGTTTCTTGATTGAATCCCTACGATATTTCATGGGCTTATCAATCTTGCTTTCAATTTTCTCTTTTTTCATGTTTCTTTGATCCAAATTATTTTTGACACGAAATGAGAGTAGAGATATAATAAAACAATGTATAGAGGTATCCCAAATATCCAATAATATAACATAAATGTATCAGAGATGCAACCATAAACACAGAGATACGATAATACACAATTTTGTATTAATGAGCGAAAATGTACAAAGACTGTAAAAATACAGAGTGAAAGACTTGCTAGAATGGTGGAAGCTTATCTATGAATAGAGATGTGTCTGCTACTCACATTCGCAAGAAGATGATTTTACAATGAGGATCCAAAGGCATTTTTATGATAAATAAAATCCAAAACCCTAACCCCGGAAGATGAAAAGCCAACAGTTTTGTGGACCCCGTTTTGGGTAGTTGGGTGTATCGACTTCCCGAGGGCGTAACTTTGGCATACGATTTTTGTTTGGGGTGCACAATAGCTCGTTAGAAAGGTACCATTGAGGAGATTCATTAGGAGGATGAATCATGGCCTTCAACTATAATTGAGAATATCGATCCCAAAAAACCTTCATTTAGGCCCTCAAAATGGCCCCGGAAGTTAAAAATTGTTAAAAATAGTAAATTACCAAAATTGCCAAAAAATTGTTTTGATCTAGTTGGAAAAGGTGGGTGGCCATAAATATCCACCTAGATCAATACTCCATCATTAGGAAGCAATGGTATCCATTGCATTGAGTTCTCGAAGGAGAGGTAAAAGTGTTTGTTGAATCTACATCTTGATGAGTTGCTTGCCTTGTTGGAGAAGTTGCATTGATTAGCTTGTTGAAGGCTGTTACGAACATGTTGTTGGAAGAATTGGAAAATTCTAACCAGTTTATCTACATGAGATGCTTGTGTGCAGAAGGAATATTTACACTTTGCTACAATCTTGTCGACCTGCTTCTATTGGATAGAAGTTTCTTGGGCCGAGGCTGTAGTGGATGCAATATCCTTCTATTCACCTTTTGAACAGATTGTGAAGAAGATGAATTTTGTAGTATGAGATACTATCTTGTGTCACTATTTAGGTGGAAAAATAATCGGAACTACCTCTGGTATTCTATAGAGATGACCCCTAGAGAAACAATGACATTGCGGTGTATAGACTCATAAAAAACATGGTGCTTCCACATATATGGTTGGTCCAAGAGAACATCACAAACATCCAGTGGGAAAACATCACATAATACCTCATCCTCAAAGGTATGGATGTCGTATGACAATCAACACTGTTGGTTGACACAGATATCTCATCCCTGGAGAAGCCACCTGATGTTGTATGGTTGCGGGTGTGGTGTTGTCGACAATCCCAACTATTTGACGAACTCTGAGTATATGAGGTTCGTATGGCTTCCTCTATCAACAATAAAATCTAGTGGGGTAACCTTCACCCACATCTGTGAATGAAAAAGGCTCTCCTCCTCTTCAGGATCGGTTGGTTCTTCTGGTTGAATTGTTACAGTTGCAACAATAACAGTGGGGTTTGCATCGATGATCTGTCTTTTACCAATATTTTCATAATCATATTCTGAATTAGGGTTTCGATCCTTGTCTTTGATCTCAGCCACCAATGATGATTTTGAGAGACATTCCTTAATGTTGTGACAGGGTATTTTGTGGAAATTGCACCATTTTCCAGTGTCCTTATTTGTCTTTCTGTGACCCTTCTTTTCCTGTGGCTTGGAATGGTTTTTGGGAGATTGTTTGTTATGGTTGTCTTTATCATACTTTGGTTGTTGCAGATTTGCAAACCCAAACTCTTGTTTGTTCCAGTGCTTAAATTTCTACTCAATTTTAAAAACAAATCGATAAGCAACACCAAGTGATGAGATGTCCAGAAAATCCATTTCAGTTTGGATGTATCTTTGTAGAGCCCCGTGGTATTTCAGAACCAAATATCATTTGGAGTCTTTGATACCCATCTTGGTACACAAGGTATGGAAGGTATTGGTGAACTCCATAACTATTTGGCCTCTCTCTTACTGCAGTGTGGTCCATCTCATATAGTGGTCCTCGTAGTTTCCAACAGGGTAATATTGTTCCTTTACTGCACCCACAAAAAAATCCCAAGTGGGCTCAGCCCCATATACTCCAGAATCCTCTGTGGAAATTTGCTCTCAATAAGTTTCCCACCAATTTTTGACATGGGGGAGATATTTAACGAGTGTGAAGGTGATCTTTTCCCTGTCGGAAAAATTATGAACAAAGAAAAAACCTTCTAATAGATTTAACCATTTGTGTAGAGCATCCAAATCTATCTAACCTTCAAATACGGGAATATCAAAATTAACATGTACCTTGAAAGGAGAGGTTTTTTCCAAAGTGGTTGCTTGATGAATATGTGCCTATTGCTATCAGCAGTCGTTGAAGGATGTGGGGAAAATTCTCCATCATTCCGTCCCTCTGTCGCGTTAGAGCTTGCTCAAGCAATAGACTGATAGAATCTCCTGCTCTTTCATTTTTATTTTCTTCGACCATGGAAGGTTTCTTGGGCATGCAAGAGTGATTTCCTTCAATAGAGAAAATCTTGAGACCCAACCTGCTATACTCAAACCTCATCGGGGACATGCACTGAAACAAATGATTAAGAGCGGCCTGCTCTAATATCACTAATCGAGATTATTTTCGGCATGAAATGAGAGAGGATATATAATAAAACAATGTAAAAAGATATCCTGGATATCCAATAATATAACATAAATGTATCAGAGATGCAACCATAAACACAGAGATACAGTAATACACAATTTTCTATTAATGAGCGAAAATGTACAAAGACTGTAAAAATACAGAGTGAAAGACTCATTAGAATGGTGGCAGCTTATCTCTGAGAAGAGATGTGTCCAATACTCACATTCGAAAGAAGATAATTTTACAATGAGTCTCCAAAGGAATTTTATCATAAATAAAATCCAAAACCCTAACCCAGGAAGATGAAAAGGCAATAGTTTTGTGGACCCCGTTTTGGGTAGTTTGGTGTATAGACTTCCCAGGGGCGTAACTTTGGCATACGATCTTTGTTTGGGGTGCTCGATAGCTAGTTGGAAAGGTATCATCGAGGAGATTCATTTAGGGTTCTCAATCAAAGCCTTTAGACTTCATTGAGAATATCGATCCCAAAAAACCTTCATTTAGGCCCTCAAAATGGCCTCAAAAGTTAAAAAGTGCGAAAAATAGTAAATTACCAAAATTGCTAGAAAATTGTTTTGCGCCAGTTGGAAAGGGTGGGTGGCCACCGATATCCACTTGGATCATTCTTTCTTTGAAAAAAAAAAGTTTTACTTCAGTTTTTTCTTGTTAAAGAAGTTCAAAAAATAAAATAAAAGAGAATTTATTTTCTTGCATTTAGTTTGGTAAAGTAGTCAAGGTTGTTATTTGCAAAAGAAAAAGAGTTTTCATTTTAAATTTCTTCTCATTTTCTTGAAACATAAGTAGTTTGTAGTCAAACGAAAGAAATTTTTAGGATTTCTTCATTTACAAGATCTTGAAATATCAATTAGAAAAGTTGAATTTACAAAGAGTTTTTTACAAGATTTGCTTTTAATTTCGAAGTATCTTTTTCTTTCAAATGCTTTCAAGTTCTCTTCCTTATTTGTCTCTTCATAACACCATCAATTTTACTACCACACCCTTTTCATAAATCAAACCTTAAAATTAACGCTTAATCTAAAAATTATTAGACTTTATGTTTGTAGGGTTCACCAAATAGTTTAGGGTTTTAGGGCCTTGAATTAGGTGTGAAGAGGAAACTCTTCAAGGCCACTTTAAAAAAAACATTAGAGTTTGAGATAGGGAGTGTTTTAAGTTTAGTGTCGTAAGAGTTAGCCAAGACCCCCCTCTAACATAAGGTATAAACACAAGGTCGCATGAGGAAAGGTAGAGAAAATAACCCCTCCAAAGATGGACTCAACGTAGTGGGGATTTTATATTGAGGGTCTTTCTCGGTTACAATACCGATCACATTTTCCTACAAAGATTCGTGGACCTCTAATCTGTTCAATATCCTCACTTGTCTTTTGGACCACTTGCTTTTGATACCCTTGAAGGGATTCAAACTTGTTATCCTTCACATAACAATCTTCCCGACTGTCAACTATACGCACCTGGTAACTGACTGCGAGCTGGAAACCTAGTTGCCCATCTTTTACGAACTTACACATGTGACTGTGGGGCTATACTACGGTACCTAGGGCATACGTCGGATTGTTCTTTGCAGAGTATAACCACAAAGTTCTTCTGTGTTCAAGTTTCACTTACATAGTTAATTGCTCTAGTTTCTATTTGTGTAGCCATCCTTCCCACTAGTTAGTCGACTGCTTGATTTATCTTTAGGAAAAATTTTAGTGTGTGCTTTTCATTCTACACTAGTCAATCCTTACTATGTCATTTGATCATTTCACAAAGTGGAAGATCAACAACTCTGTCGGTCATGAAGGCTTCAGGGCTTGTCGCTGGTTACTTTGGAGCAACCTCCACCACTGTTGAGGTGAAGACTTGATCAAGAAGGATCGTTCGAAGTGACTAGGCCACAAGAAAATGTGTCTGAGCCTGCTCTAAGAGGATACTTTTTGGCTTCGTAGGAATCCACTATTGTTGACCTTGAAACTGAGGGTTTCAAGCCAGCCAATCCTCCTATTACCTACTTGTCGATGTTGATATTGATTCATATTGTCCCTACCGAGGTGACATCTTATGAGTGTCGACTACTTCTACGAGAAGCGATGGAAGAGAATGTTTCTACTTCAGGCAGGTGTCCCCATACTCCCGTTATAGCTACTACTGCAGGGGGAATCCTACCTCCTCTACAACCTTCTCCAGTCAAGACCACAATTCTCTCGACTCCCTCAACTTCGAGAAGTGGTCTGATACCTTTAACGACTTTGACCATTGTCCCATTTACTCAGAGCACGAGGGGCACTCCCTTCCCATATGGGATGCCCGACTTTGATACAAAATTAGTTCTTACTTATTCTACCTTACAAACCATGGGTCTAGGGGAAGAGAGATCAAACACTCCCTTGGAAGGGTCAACCATGGGCACTACTATTCCTTTTAATATTATCGCTTATGGTGGGGGTCATATATCTCCTCTATCCCCTTCTCTTTGTGGTGCTTTTCAGCAACCAGTCTAGTTGAATGCTAGTTATAGCTTGTTTGTTGGAGGCATTTTAGGAACTTTGTATTATACAATGTCAGTGGGATATATGTCATTCTCTTTGTTTGATGCGTTTGGTAACAACACTTTCTCTTCGACCTCTTTTTCAACTGGGGGAAACTCCATCTTTGGTCAATAGAACCTGATGTAAGGTACTATTCCTTCACAAGGAGTGACGACTAGAGTTTACTCCACATGGAGTCTTTGGAATCCTTGGCAGGGATCGATTCCCTTGCAAGGGATGTCGGTCTAGGGTAATCCATTCCATACTCAATGGAACCCTGGGAAAGGATCTGTACCCATGCTCATTGGATCGATTGGGGGCATCCCCTTTCAAGGTCCTTAGAGCACAATGTAGGGATCAATCCCTGCACAAGTTATATCATCCAATTCTAGGATTTAGTTGATGATGCCTCAACAAACACAGTTTCCCTTTGTTGGTCAAGGCCACAGTTTCTACCAAAACCCTAGCCAACAGTCCAAATTTTTTTGGCAACCAGGTGCTAATCAAAATCTAGGGCTCTCTTTTCCTGTTAATAATTCAAAACCGAAAATAACTTTTTTGGAAACTCTACGTCTGCCATACTTGTTGATATTATTGAATGACCCTATTTGTCACAATCCACATTGGCCACCCATGCCGACCAAGTTTCCCTTAGATATTCCAAAATTCGAGGGAAATCTTGGCGAATATTCAGGTGATCATGTGACTACCTTTCATTTGTGGTGATCGTCCAACTTGTTGAAAGATGACTCTTTTCAGTTGCGCCTTTTCCAACGCACTCTTATAGGGGGTGTTGTGAAGTGGTATATTGAGCTCGATGGCTCAAGGTACTCTTACTTCAATGACTTGGCGATGGTCTTCTTGAACCATTTTCAGTTACCTATGAGATACGATGTCGGCACCGAATTGCTATCCAACTTTGAGAAAACCAAGGGTGACCACATCTCTAATCATATCCAAGAATGGTGGTGTAGAAAGAGCTTGATTAAGGTCAAGGTCCCTCTTGCTTTCTTTCTTGAGTGGTTCTTGAAGCATTTGGTGCCCTTCATATCCAAGGACGTAGTGACTTCCAAAGTGTTTTCAGAAGAGGAGGCATTATGGGACATATCGGTAAATGCGAACATAAATAAATCTCCCTAGATCCACCTAGATCTAGAAAAAAATAGAATAGGATATGACGCTCTTCCTAAGCTCTAATCATTGAGTTTAGTACTTAACAAGAGATGAGAAACATACCATTTAAATATCACTTCCTCTTTCCGTTGTCATCCTAGCTCCACTTCAACGCTCCTGTGATATTGGATCTGCAAGGGAACACAAGATAACCAAAGTGAAATCAATATAGCATACTCAAAGAGAACCTATGTATGTGATCAAGGAGTCATACAATAAAACGAGATGAGTTTTATGGGAAAGAAGCATATCACTGTATTATATAATAATGAAAGTGGAGATTACAACCAAAGCCTTGATGTTGCAAGGTCACTTTCCAATGACTCTTCTCTCCAACACACACACTTGCTCCAATCTCGAATGAATAGGATCCACAATAACTTGATAAACTGAAATGAAGTTCTCAAGAATGACTCAATGCAGAATTCTCCATACAATCTTAGCCTTATCCAATCTTCTGAGCTTACTTGAACTTATGAACTTAGCCTTTTCCATGAGAAACCCCTATTTATATAAGGGAGAGATACATGGTTAAAGATATTAGGATAATCCCACCAAATTAGAGATGCAAGTATTATCCCAACCATATGGATGCCACCTCACCTTCTAGAAGATTCCCTTCTAGAACTTTCGTGAAGCTTAACCTTTTAATAGTATCTTGACATCGTCGCATCCTAGCTGTGGAGCAACCTGCATATATGTCACACCCCAGCTTTAGGTTAGAGGGCGACGATAAGGAATCATAGTACCCTAGCTATACTGCAGCCTACGACGACCCTCCTTAATAGGATTTTTAGAAAGAGAAAGCTAGTCATTTTCCTCATGGAGAAAGGCTCTTTTTGGGAACATGAACACATGTTTTTCAATGGATCATTAAGATGACAAAAATAATGTGTGACAAGAGGAAATTATGAGATCCCATCATCTTGAACTGATCTACTCTCAGTCTGGCATGCTCTATGAGATATTTCTATATGCGCCATGGTTTACTCTCGATAAGGCCAAGAAAACGTCTAGGCCCCATGCCAATGAAATTGTGGGCTCAACACAAAGAAAGTACACAAACATATTGTCGAATCAATTGCAAAAATTGTTGATACAATAGAATGTGGCCAACCAGAATCTGAGTTCAAATGTTCCCCCTACCGAGATGTCAAATGTACATGATGTGCATTCGACAAATCCCAAGGCCAACCAGTAGACTGAGGGAAAGAAGAAACAACGAAATAAGAAGGGTAAAGGGGATAAAAAGGATACCAATAATGTTGGTGGGAGAAAATGGAGAAGAAGAAGTTGAAGTATCCATGTAATCTCTGCACGAAATGCCACCCGACTCAACTGTGCCCTCGACTTGCAAAAGCCTAGAAGCTATTATTGCAACAACATCTTGTTGTGTTGACAAACCATTTTCCACAGGGGAAAAATATGGCTCATTATTTCTCATCCACAAGCATGACAAGGGAAGTCAAGGACCCCCTGCACCTACCAATAATAATACAACCACTAATACTTACATGATGAATGCCGAAGCTCATTTATCTACCAAAAATCAAGACTATGGAATGCCAAAATCTTCCGAGAAGAGAAAGAAAGCCACTAATCCATCAACTCCTCTCCAAATTGAGAAGGAGGTGGGAGAAAGAATGACTTGCATCCCTAAAGGTGTGTTTAAGAAGGCTTCCCATAATCCAAACACGACAGATGCACATAACTACTATGTTGTGGAGGATCTGGCACATACCCCTTACACAATGTCCACTTTGGAAGTACTCAAGAGTTTCCCCTCAAACATAAAAGCTCTATTATCTGTCTTGGGAGAGACAAAGGCTAGTAACCCAGGAGTGATCATTTTTTATCCAACCAACTTAAAATCTTGTCTTCCTTACCACATTTCCTTTCATATAGTAGGGGATTACACCAAGAAATATTTTACGTGAAACATTTTTCGTACAATAGTTGATGAGGGTGCCTTGACTTGAATGATGTCACTGGCATGTTAGAAGGCCATTAGCTAGCCTGAGTTTTCTATGTCACCTACATTTCTTATGGCTTTTGACGGTCGGTCATTTAAACCACACAGAATAATTCCTTCCTTTCATGTGTAGTTAGGGGGTAAAAATGTTTGTATCGAAGTTGAAGTGGTCCATGCACCTCTCAACTAAAACATGTTGTTAGGAAGAAGTTGGACTTATGTGATGCATGTGGTGGTTTCCACAGTTTTTTGGGTCTTTTGTTTTCCGCATGAGGGTAGGATTATGACCATTGACAAGTTGTCCTTCTCTCATCCTGACCCTTCATCGGGGGCTTCCACAGCCCCGATGATTGACAATATGCAACTTGGCACTGTCAAAATAGGTGTCGATTTGTTTCTATCATTTATGGGAACCTTTTATTATCTATCACCTTCTAGCATTATAAATCTTATATCGGTTGTTCTTGACTAGCCGAGGGTTGCAGTTTTGCAAGTATCGTCGTTTTGAATGAGCCACTTTAATGATATGTGGAATTTACCTTCCCCATTGGCCTCGATGGAAGGGATAGGGAGCCATGGCATGTCCATGCCTTTATCTCCAGCTGAGGTTACATACAACAATCTCCAACAAACTTCGGCCAACCTCGATCCATCTCCTCAAAGGAGTTTGATCTAGTTCTCAAGCCTATTTGGGCTCAAGATTCTCTTGCCACTCAAGATCCTTTAGACTTGTTCTTTCCCTCTAACGAGGTGATTCTTGAGGCAATGACTGGTCTCGACAGACCTTGGGATGATCTACATCATAGATCTTATTTCCTTCCCGATCTTAGGAGAATAGAGGCAGGATAATTTGTTTTGACCGTGAATGGAGATAATACTTGTCCTATCAATCCTCTGGCTATGCATGGAGTTTATGCTGAGGGTAACATGGAAATAATTTCTACAATGATTCCAATCGATATCTCCAAAACCCCTGGCATCGTGGAGAATGTTTTTGTCGGAGCATATTTCTCGCATATTTCTCCCCCGAAGAGATTCAAGCTTACACCGAGTTATTCAATTAATTTCATGATGTTTTTTCTTGGTCTTACAAGGAGATTCCAGGAATTGACCCACAAATTGTCAAACATTAAATCACAACTTATCCTAATGCCAAACCGTTCTGACAGAAGATTTTTCTGACCAATCCTCGAAAAACTACAACAATCAAGGAAGAAGTAGAAAAACTGATCAAAGTTGGTTTTATCTACCCTGTACAATTGACAGAATAGGTGTCAAACCCAGTTCTGGTTAACAAGAAATAGGGCATAATTTTCACTTGTATGGACTTCTGTGATTTGAATAAGGCTTGCTCGAAAGAAAATTTCCCTACCTCGTTTATCAATCAAATTGTCGATGAATGTGCAGCCTATGAAGTCTTTTCATTCATGGACGATTTTTCAGGATACAATCAGATTCAAATCAAGCTCGAGGACCAACAAAAAATGAATTTTATTTGTCCTTGGGGTAACTTTGTGTATCGTAAGATGAATTTTGGCTTGAGAAATGTTGGAGCCACCTTTCAGCGGGTCATGTCGTTCTCTTTTTATGACCTCCAACACATAGTCAAGGTGTACCTTGATGATATAGCATCACATTCCCACAAGAGAACTGATCATCCCACCCATCTATGACTAATATTTGAACGATGTCACTACTATAGGATTCACTTGAATTCTAACAAGTGAAGTTTATGCATGACGTCGGGTTGTCTTTTAGGTTTTATTGTATTGAAAATAGGGATCATGGTCAATACTCTCAAGGTTGAGGTGATAGTTCAATTTCCTCCCCTGTGCACGATACCCCACATTCATAGCTTACAAAGGAAAGTGAATTTTCTTTAGCATTTTGTTGCGAATTACACCAAGAACACTATAGGGCTTATGCGTCTTTTGAAAAAATGGGTCCCATTCTATTGGGATGAAGCTTTTGTTGATACTGAGAGGGGGGTGAATCAGTATCAAGTACAATTTAAAAACCTTTTCCAACTTATACTTAAACCATTCAATTATATCCAATGAGCAATGAACAATAGTATAAGA
>CBVK0103101074.1:0-12591 GCA_900067695.1 Picea abies
GACTCACTGCCACTAAGATTAATGATTCAAAGTTAAAAATCAGAGAAATTGTTAATAATCTACACTAACTGATTCACCCCCCCCTCTCAGTTAGTTCATACCTGTAACATCTTTTATGTTCTTTTACTAAAAATTTGTTTGCAGTAAATATTTTACAAGGTTAAAATCTACATGACTTACAAGGTGAGGTACTCGGTAAAATTACACATCGCTCCAACAACTGTTGCAATAGCTTCTTCACTTCATTCGTTTCCAGAACAAACTATCTATACAACCCAATATTCAGCAATGGGGAGTCTGGAAACAACTGTATTTTGTGCTCCACTTCCTTCTTGGGTGGTACCCCTTTAGTCTCCTGGAACACTCCTCTGTATTTTTGTAGCAACTCCTCCAACTGTTGTTTCTACTCTTTAGTATACCCCTCCTAGGATGTCTTCACTCTCATTGACTCGTCATCATACTGATTTTCTCTTAAGAAAAGTAAAACATATATCTTACCAGAAATTATCAACTTCTTGGATTGATTGGCACTTACGAGTTAGATCTTTGAATTACCTTTATGTGAATTGATTATGTAGGACTTCCTATCCTTCATCACTCGATATTTTTTGGCTCTCCGCATGAATATTCCATCCCTCGTATACATGTAATGGCTTCCAAACACTACTCCACATACATCAAGGGGTACTACATCCAATTCCACTTCATCAATAAAATCAACACTTATAGCAAATTTAATATTACACGGTTTTGTTACCTTTATCTCTGCATCCTTGTTTACCCAACTCAATGTATAGGGGCAAGGATGATTGTGAACCTCCAATCCAATATTGTTGATAAGATTCATTACTGTGAGATTAGCCTATGAACCAGAGTTGAGAAAAGAATCTATCATGGTCTTCTTGACCTGAATCTTGATGTGGAAGAGCTTGGTCATCTCCTTCTCTTCATGGTGATGAATTCTACTCAGATTCACCTCCTTCTGCACATATGTGAAGAAAATATTTTCATCAACATCCAAGCTACTTTCAACCTAATTGCTTGAATATTTGTCTATAAGTTTATTTTTCTTTCTGTCCTTCTTACGATTCTTCGGGTTCAGCTCTGGATGTAGTTTCCAGCATTTTTCCTCGGTGTGACCATCAATGTTGCAATGATTGCAATGGTTGACGGGATATTTACTCTATTGTGCAGTGGTTGTTTTCCTCTTATGTTTTCCCCCTTTCCACTTCTTCTTCCCCTCCTTGGAAGATTCCTAGTGCTCTTTCTGCTTCGAACCACTTGGTTGCCCCTTCTTTTGGCCTATGTTTT
This sequence comes from Picea abies, assembly GCA_900067695.1. Taxonomy (NCBI): domain Eukaryota; kingdom Viridiplantae; phylum Streptophyta; class Pinopsida; order Pinales; family Pinaceae; genus Picea; species Picea abies. The sequence continues at coordinate 1,312 of CBVK0103101074.1, forward strand.
CCAGGTATTGTGCCTGTACACAAGCCTCATACACTATCTGTGGCTTGAAGAGCATCACCTGCTTTTGTAGATGACTATGTACACCCCCCAGATGCCTAAGGAGTACATTTGGGTTCTTGGGAGAGATACCCAACATGATGGTCGTCTTTTTGAACTAAGTGATTTACTCTTGTACACTCTGCCCCTACCTTTTCCTGAAGTAGTTCCACTAGATCCATTGGTCCTCTACATACCCGATAGGGTAGAATTAGGAATTCATGAAGGTTGTGAAGTCCTCCCATATAGTTACTGGAGGATCATGCTCCAGCCTAAGTATTTTCATGTGGCTTTCCCACGAGGTTAAATCATGGCCCTCTAACTTCAATCTAGCAAATGAAATCTTATCCTCTTCCTCTATATGGTGAAACAAATTATTCAGTTTTAATGCATTGATCTCACCTTGGTATGGTTTTATGTCCACTTTCACTTCCATCTTGAATAGGGACTGTGAAGGGTTTACGGAAGTCGAACTCATTTTCTTTTTCTCGGATTCTTTATGTGACCCCTTTTCTTCATGATCTTCCAATTTTCCCTCTAATGTGTTCTTCTAGTTAGAGCCTCTACCATCCCCAAATGGTATGAGCTTGCTTGCCAGAGCCGCCATGAGGAGGTTCATATTGTGATTGATCTCAACAACTTGTGCTTCCAACTGCTCAAATATCTCTTATGTTGGATCTCAAGGGTTATTATGAACATACTCTTCCACCATAGATAGGGTTTCTATGACTTCTCCTTAAGCCAATTCTTAGATCATGCAACTTCCCACAAATAACCAAAAGAAAAACCTATTTTGATACCAATAGCATAGCTTTGCACCTACAAGAATAGGAACCTTGACTCATTTACATTGTTGCATATTAAACCTCTACAATATTATCTTGACATATTTCGTTTGATTTAACTAGAGTTTCTTGTTTGCCCTATCTCTTTTAATTTCCATGCCCAAGATGAAATTTGAAACACCAAGATCCCTGATGTCAAATTTAGAGTACAACTGAGTTTTCACATCCTAGTTAATCTCCCTGTCATTTCCTATCAGCAACATATCATCCACATACAAGACCAAATAAATAAGACAATCACTGATTAATTTGAAATACACAAAGTGATCAACTTTTCTCCTTGTGAAGCCAAGTCCCAACATATAAGTATCAAATTTTTTATACCAAATCCTTGGTGATTGTTCTAACCTATACATGGACTTTTTCAATCTGCATACTAGCTCTTTCTTTCCCTTCACCATAAAGCCTTATAGCTTCTTCATGTAGATTTCTTCTTCTAGATCCTCATGTAGGAATGTTTTCTTCACATCTATCTGTTCTACTTCAAAACCAAAAGCAACAACAATTGATCAAAGAAATCTAATAGAAGTTAACTTGGCAACAGGAGAAAAAATTTCACCAAATTCTAGCACTTGTCATACCCCATTCCATCTTTTATATAGCCAGGAAGTTATTATGCATGTAGAGCTTGAACTTACCTCTCTTCAATTAGCATTACAAGTTGAAGAATTAAATACGACAGATATTTATCAAAGAATAAATGCTTTGCTTTCCTTGGAAGAACAAAGAAACCATGCTCTGGAAAATCTGAGGAAAAGGCAACAATATGTTAAAAAAAATGAGAAGAAAGACAAATATGTTATTTTTTAGGCTGGTGAGAAAGTATTGCTCTGGGATTCTGCACACGTTGATAAAGTGAAACATTCCAAATTTTAGAAGCTTTGGTTGGGTCCTTATAAAATTGCCTCTATCATAGGTAACAATTCATACTTATTAAATGACATGGAAGAGCGATTGTTTTCATATACTACCATATACTAAAAATGGTTCACATTTAAAGCATTAAGTTGAACTAGGATCATTTGATTGATCAGATTTCCAATGCTTTCTGTATACATTTATTTTTCAGTTGTATCTATTTTTTTTGTCTATACAGTTGATATTCATTGTAAATTTTATCAGTTTTGAACATTTTTGTTTCTTTGACATTATTATTGAGTCAAGTTGGATCACTTAAGCCACTTGTTTTATCATGTTGACTGCAAAATTTTGTTGATTTTCTTTGAAATTGATAAGAATGGAAAAGAAAAACGATCTTCTTTTGGTTCGTAGCTCTACTTGTGTAGTAGTTGTCTGTGCCTATAGATTTCTTGTTGAAACAGGATGAGAAAGCTTTTTACATCTTCTTTTTTCTTGTTCTTCCCTCCGTAGGGTTTTTTTTTGAAAGAGCATATCAGAGAAAATTTTTACAGTTCCTAGCAAAGTGTGAATCCAGCTAAACCAAAAAATCTTGAGTTATAGCCAACTAAAACTTGCAACTAGCCACTAGCCTGCAAATTGTTGCAACGCATATATAAAAGATTATTGATAAATATAACTATGAGGTGGGACCCCCTAGTAAGATAAAGAAAAAAATTGGCAATGTATTGATCTACATATGATTTTGAAGCCTAATGGCGTCATTCAGTTTTGCTTTTGATTGGTTGAAGCATCTCAGTAAATCCATGATCATAATATTGTCAAGGTTATGGTGGATGAAGAATGATTAAAATGTTTTGCCACACTTTGTTTTCATTGGGTTACAACATACATATGCTAATGGTTTTGGTTTTTGTTGTTATATTATTTTAAAAAGTTTTGGTTATATGTGACAAAGGTTCTCATGGCATATATAAATCGTGTTGCAAGATATAAGTGTTCACTCTTCACACTTGAAAAGGTGGTTCAATTATATTATAGCATTCAATGTGCAGTGATATTCAAACTATATGACACAACTTGCATGTTATATGAATATTATTAGACTCATATATACAACACTTAGTTACTTCGGATGGGTGGAAACTATGGTTATATTAGCACAACTTTTACATCCCACTATACATATGGTATATTGGAAAGTTGGATGTACTCTTTAATTGACATTGTTTCAACAACAATTGAATTTGGTTTAATACGATGGAACTTGGCCGTAATATTTGAGTTGCCAGCTTGTGGGCATTTATGCCAGCTGACAGGACGTGTGGTCATTGTCCCGAGAGGCATGTTGTGATTAGTTGTATTGGAAATTTTTGTTGAGATGGCAAAGGTTTTTACTGCTCGATAATAATGGAAACATAGTGGTGATTGACGTGCATTCAATGCACCACTATGCGGGTTTTATCACCCTCGGCTCAAATTGGTTTTGGCATTGTCCACCCAAGTTATTTGGTTTTCTCTATTTTGGTAACGAATTGGTTCACAGAGCTCGAACCCTAGCAATTTCGGGTAACAGATTTCCTTCATCTTGGTCTTTAAGATGCCATTCTGTAAAGGTATGAGGTTTCAGTTTGTTTTACATCTAGTACTGCAAAAAGTTTGTCAATAAATGGTTGTTTTGGCTCTGGTTTGGCATTGTTGTTATATAAATGTTTCTTTTCCCTCTTATAATTTTATTGTAAAGAAATAAAAGGGTTATGAGCTACACCCACTGCATTCATTATCCCACTTTCCATTTCATTTTGTGTCAAGAAATATTTTGGTTATAATCTCATTTTTCATATGAGGTTCGAATTGGAAGCCTCTGAAGCATGTTGAGTGATATCTACCATCTTTACATGGCACTGGCTTGATGGGTTTTCACAAACGATATTTGTGATATGGGTCAAACTTGATAGCCATTTGCACTAGAAATGTTCCGGGTTTCAAATTATTTTGTTATATAAATGTCTTCTCTTCCAATAGAAAGAGAAATTTGTTAACTCGTGCCTTTGTTTTACCCTTGAGTATTATCTTGGTTTCAATTAAATCAGAACCCAGTCTTTAAAATTCATAAACTTGGGCCAATTCATAAGCCATCTTGAGTTGTTGCATATGGCCAATACCATAATACTTAGTCTCATTTCTTAGCTCATGGGTTCTTATGTTTCAAAACCTAGTTAAAATTTTAAAGAAAAGTTTAAACGAGAAAGGCTCGGGTGACAAGCCTGACCTATCTACAACATACTTCGAATTTTATTGTTTTACCTTTCAATGGGTATACCCCAGTTGTTGATTTCGAAAACCTTACCAGACAAATGAAATATTTGAACCCTAATTCCATATGTGTTATATGCTCGACAGTGATTCACCTTTGACTTACTCGCGGTTATTAAGGGTTTTGATTGTGGTTTTCATTCATAAAATAGAAATGAAATGATTTTTCAGCTTTGTTGTTATGATGGTTGATATAAAATATTGTGGGAATGATTTAGAAAAAGAAATTAAACATTTATTTCAGTTGTATTTATTCATGTGAATGCATGACCAGGTTATGAATGACTACATGGAGAGTTCATGTTGATAAGATGGTAATGTAAAACAAAAGGAAAATTACATAGACTCTAATTGTCCTTCATTGATTTCATTTTCCATAAATTATTCCTCAAATCCCACTCATTAGTTTCTTATTCTCATCAATTATGTTTCTATGTAATTTAAGAAATATAAATTTTGTTATGTCAGTTATGGATGATTGATTTTTAGCTTGAGAACATTTCTATAATATGTGACTAAAACAAAGGTAGTCAACATATGAAAATGGGCACTATGTTGAAGTTCATAATAAATGGAATGCAATTATTATATAAGTTCAGTTTCCCTCATAAATCTTACTTTTCATAAATTGTTCCTTAAATTCCCTATCATTTATTTCCCTTCACCATTTTTAGTCCTACTTATATAATAAGAAGAGAATTGTTTGAATATGGTCAGCATGATAAAGAACAAGACAAGATATAAAAGTTTTATTAACTTATAAGACACGTGTTATGGGTTTTAAATGGAATATGGACAGACTTATTTTGATAATTCATGGATTGCATACTTGTATATTGGATGTGGTTGATGAATATTATGCCTTTTTCCCTGATTCACTTTATCCCTTTTCATTTCCCACTTATGTTTTATGGTTGTGTCAGGTCAGAGTCAATCTAACCATTTGGATAAATTCTATTAGATGTTATAACTTAATGTTTCTTTATACCTATGCTAATTGGATTATCATGATTATAGATGAGCTTCTTCAATAGAGGCAGTTATGGCAGAGGAAATAGAGAAACGAGGACAAATTATTTTTGGCGGGGAGGAAATAAGAGATCATGATTTTCTATTCACTTTGATGTGAACTCTAAATAATTAAATCAACTTTTGCAGATAGGTTTCTTGAACCTACCTGGGCAAAGAGCCTTTTGACCTCCTCTTTCACCTGAAAGACCACCTTTGCATCCTCATCCTAACATTTTTGGCATACCAGTGCAACCACGTGTATCCTTGCAACCATAAATTCCTGTCAATGATGGTTGGAATGATGTTGTGCATCCACCCCAAAATCATCTTTATTGATGGCCCACAATGTATTTTCCATTACCCCCTCCTCCTCTTAAGCGATCATCTCTACAAATTGCATCAGTGACATCACATACTCATTCATCTCATCCCCTAAAAAGACTTAAGTCCATTGCTCAAGAACCTAAACCTTCTAAAGGAAAACAGTTAGTCAATTCTACTAAGTCTGATCAATCTGAGGTATCCTCACATTCAATCACATCTCATTCTCAACACCCTAGACATGAAGACATACATATCTCCTTTGGAGATATGCACCTAGAAGCATCGTCAATCAAAGGTAAAATTCCTACAAAGGAAAATTCACAAGTGCTCAAAGCAATATAGTCTCAGGATAATGGAAAGAGGCAAACTGCCTCACATGAAAAGTATGATTTTTAATTTTGTCATGTTTATTTTGATTTAACTGTCGGGACAGACTTCACTTATTTTGGACATGAGATATTTTGAACAATAGATATTTTTGGATAACTAATTCACTTATTTATTTTGAGGATATTTATGCATATATATTCGATACTTGGGAGTCAGAAGTGTTCTTTAGAATACTTGTTTCTGGGATGATTGGATATTTATGTGTTTGAATTACATGCGATGCATATTTATTTATGGCTCGGAACAAGGTGATATTTTTGAAATAAAATAACAAGGATGTAAAGGGGTCCCCACTTATTAGTTAGTATTTATTATACCCTTATCATTATTTATTAATATTTATTTATAAGTTGTCCCTAATTAACTAAAAGTTGCTTAAGTAACTTAACTAAAAGTAGTTGGAACTACCTAAAACTACTTTTGGAATATAAAATAAGGACTTGGGGGACAAGCTAGGAGAAGATAGGAAGCAAAAACTTTGATAAGGTTTTCTCTTGCTCCAGAGTGGGATTACATGAATACTTCATTCATTTCTGAATCATTTAAAAGTTGAAATCTTCTTGTTGATAACAAGGTCTTTCTGAAGGTGGCAATAAGAAGGACCAAGAAACATAGATTGGTCACATGCTTTACAAGGTTGATCATTTGTTTTTGATAGTCTGCTAATTCTTATTGGACTTCTGAATTAGTTTTCAGTGCTAATTAGGATTTTTTTGCAGAGTCAAGACAGTGACATAATGTGGCTTGTTGATCCAGTTTTTCTCAATCTTGGTTTTACTTAGAAGACACCAGTCATCTATGTGTGATGTAACATTCCACCTCTGACTTCTAAGTCTTATTCTGGTCCTTACCCATTTAGGGGTATGAAAGAATGTGTTTGGATGTAATTCATAATTGAATTAATAAAATCATTATTTCATCGGTAATCTTTATTTCATATTTTGTTTCATGATTATTTCGTTAAATTTGTTATAAATTTCTGTTACAACCATTTCTCTATTTCTTTGTTAAAACACAACATAAAAGGCAACATTAGGCCCAAGTACATATTGCTTGAGGACTAATTGATATTTTTTTGGAAGGCTATAAACATAGGGTAATAATCTCGCCTATCTTGCTTTAGCCCAGCAAGATTCAAAAATGTTGGTATAAGGACTTCCATTACTTTTCATCAATAATCCCTACAAAATTATTTTGTTGCTACTTGTCATTCCCTTTCTTGTTTTCTTAACATTGACTAGCATAATGCCCCTTCTCCTAGAACTTTAAACAAATTCCATGACTCAAACCCTTGTTACCATGGTTGGAAGAAAATAGCTCTTTCTCCTTACCCCTCATGGGTCCTCCTTTATTGCCCCTTTTCCTCATCTTCATGATGAGGACAAGGCCTCAAACTTTCTCCACTTTGGTACAACTATCTCTCACCTTGTCTCGTCTTGCACAAAATAATTCCAAATCTCTTCAAAGATAGGCATCTTCCCATGATTGTAGACACCCTGCACAAAGGCTTCCCAAGCTACAAAGAAATTATTTCTTGTCATTGGCATTAACTCCTCACCCTCAATAACAAAGTGCTAATTTCTAAGCTCGGTGATATTCATCGAGTACCTTGCCATTGTGTTTGCATCAATCATGCACTTGTTAGTGTACTTATTCTCTAGGAGGATATTGTGTGAGACATTAGCACTCCAATGGTGAGATATCGACGCTTCACACATTTCTTTGGTTGATTTACCTATGATATGAGGGATTAGATGGTCCTTTATGGAATCCAAAAAGATTATATCCACCTTGGAAACCTTCTTCTCATATTGAGTTATTGGGGATTGGTGGGAATTGTAGCCTTCCATTCGATAATACTTCGTAGATCAACCTCCTCCTTCAACATTTGAAGTCTGCAATTCCAAGGAGTAAAGTTTGAAGCTCTTTCTAGTTGGTCAAACTATTTGACACTAGAAATCCCTAAGGTACCCATTCTGATAACTTCTTAAACACACCTCAAACAAACAGAGCTTTCAAAAAACAAATAAGCGGCCTATCACAAGTGTGTATCTTTTCTCATAGGCATAAACCAACACTTTGATCACTAGAGTTTCTCGAGCATCTCATCCACCAAACCATTATATGTACTTGTGCCTATATCAAGCATGGATCAGTCCAATATTCTAATATTTATTGAAATTATATAATAGAGGCTCCCTCTCACATGCAACAACCTTCTCCATACACTAGTTAGACAACTTCAACTACACAACTTTGATACCAAGTTGAATTTTTCAACACATGATAAGTAAATCTACACTTCAATGCATTAACCATACAAATGAAACTAAAAATTAAGAAAACACTCATTAAAAGTTCATATATGCAACTACATAAACATAGGATTGTAACCAAAAGTACAAACAATGTGTATCGCAAGATTAGATCAATTAAGCACTAAACATGATTATAGATCTAAGAAATATAAACTATAGAAATTTAAGACAACATACTAACTCATATAGCAACAATCACATATCTCTCTATTAAGTATGAAAGTAGAAATTACATGAGGGTCTATAAGATATAGGTTGTCCACACACAATCTCTCACACCAAAACACTCCAACTCATTAACTTATTTAGATAACTAGTGCACACTTCTCTCTTTTATATAGCAAGAGAATAAGATGTTACAAATAGGCTAAGAATAGCCACAAGAATGATGTGCCCTATGTGCTCATTCATGCAACTCACATACATGGAGTGCAACTTCTAGAGTAGCTACTCCATACATGAGTTGAACTCCCATAATAATTGCCCCACATGAAAGATGTAACTCCCATAATAAATGCACCTCACACCTCTCCATAAATATGCATGCATGAACGAGAATATCCCTCGTGAGGTGGGCCCCACATATTATAACAACACTTAGAATGCATGTATTCATAAATGAGAGTGCATGCATGAAAATATCTCTCATGAGGTGTGCCCCACATGTGTCAGCGATAAATGGAATGCATGTCTTCGTAGATGAGCATGCGTGCATGTGAAGCTCTCTCTTGAGGCGAGCAATATCCATCATGTTGCAGAGTCTTTAAGACTCTGTCAGCAGGTTTCCCATCCATGCTCCCATGGGGAATGACCATCACATCGCCACCCTTGACATATGCACTAAGTCTGTTTATGTTCCCATTCCCGTTTTGATTGTCTTTTGCATCAAGCAGTCCACCGCTGGCAACGGAGCTGCATTTAATTGCATGGTAAAATGCTCATTAACAAACAGTCCTTGGGATGGAAACATTCATGTTCGATTGGTCCATTTGAATTTGAATTTGAACGCACCAGTCATCATGGTCAATTTGAATTTGAATTTGAGTGCAACGATCGCCAATTAAACTGAGTACCATCTCAAACAAATATCCAATTTCATTTAGCGGTTGGAGGACTGGGAATACTCTCTGCCTTGGAAGGTATCTATTTATGTTGTTTTCAAAGAGATCCTACAATTGTCTTCTTGTCCAGTGGGTCTTCTATGAGTTCGTTGGTTTTGATATTCTATTTAGTGCTTCCACTCCCACCTCTTGAGATTTGGTGCTCAATTTTTGTTGTAGATGAAGTTGTTTTCCTACTATCACCTCCCATTTTGGTAAGTTTATGTTTTATTTTGTGTAATTGCTAGAACATTTCAATGATTTGATCAGTCAATTTTGTTAGTTCAACAGTGTTAAGCAGGGATCCTATGAGGTCGATGGCCTGGGCTCGAGTTCCCTCAGGCTTTGGTAATTGTTGGAGAACTGGTACAGGAGCCAACCTCTGCTCTCTTATACGACTTAAATTCTTATCAAATTCCATTTCCAACTGTGGCACAGAAAATATCTTTGGTGAAAACTGGAATCGTTCATCGAATCATTCAATTCTCCCCTCCAATGGAGGACGCTCGTGAATAAGATATGTTAGAGATGAGTCGTCGGATTTTATATGTTAGAGATGAGTTGTTGGATTTACAATTCCATGGGAAGGAGCAAAAATTGTGTATATGAAATGAGATGATAAAATATTCAGGGAACATTGATGCTGAAATCCACGAGATGCAAAAAACCGCATGGAAATACCCCAAACCACGTCCAAACGTCAAAGAGCCCGCAAAAATGAAGAGGCCTCAAAAGTGGGAAAAACACCTCATACAATCCTTGGTCCACTATCGCCGACAAAATCAAATGAATGCCATAAAGAGCTATCTTCTCAAATTTCAGAAAGCAATACTGCAAACATTTCAACAAAGTTATAATTTGCCATAGGAAAAACAAGATGAGTTTGATAGCCTTCTAAAACCTGCATTCCTTCTTAAAGGAAATCTAGAGTTTGATTGTAGACCACCTCGTGACGAAATTCAATAACTTAGATGAGTGAAGTGGGAAGTTGCCCAATTTCCTAGCAGTGGCATTAGAGAAAACTGATCGGTTTTCAAAAATTGAAGGTTAAAAATAGGCATAAATTTTAAGTGTACGGTTGTAGTTTATTACGAAGGGTTGACTTAGTTTTAATCTATGTATGTTTACGCAGTTTTAAAAACATGTATTTTTCTAAAGTGGAATCCATGTAGAGAGTACTAAAGGATAATGGTGTGGTAAAATGATTTGAGAGGAGGTTTTGCACCTTTCGTATATGGTCTCACCTATCTAAAAATGAAGATTATGTTATCAAGGGTAAAAAAATTGAAAAGGATTAAAATATTATAATAAATAAAGGTAAAGCTACAAAGTTATTTAATATAAATTATTTTTATCATATTAAATTTATGTTTAAGATAATAAAAACTTATTTTTTAATTAAAGATAAAATTTATAAAATAAAAAAACTATTTCTAAATTCACATATTATAAAATAAAAAACTATTTCTAAGTTTACATATTTATTAAAATAATAAATTTTCTTGCATTGATTTTATTTCTAAAGTATTAAAAACCTTAACTTTTTTATTTTGAAAGCATAAAATTATGTGAGAGTGTCCACCCATCAAAATAAATGAAGGTCTTATCATTATGTTATAGTGGCAAGAATTGTCAAGAATAAATCATTGTTTTACTCATGAGTTTATGACTACTAAGTCGTTCATTAAAGTTTTACATGATCTTTTGATATGTCCTACTAACATTATATGAATTTGGCAAGTAGTGATGCTCCTATTACCTAGAGACGTTATATGAATTTGGAAAGTAGTGATGCTTTCTACTAGCGAGTGATATGTCCTATTAAAATTATATAAATTTGGAAAGTAGTGATGCTTCTACTAATGAGTGGGTAGTTGTGAGGATAAGAAAACCTCACATTGATCAACTATCATATTCCCTAGAGACATTATATTAAGAACCAAATATCAATATAGCATAGAAAAACCTCAGAATAAGTACTCAACGCGTTGAAAAAGAGAGAAACTCGGATAATAAGCCTCTTCGAGGGGGCAACCTCCTTATGCCCACATAAATGTACAATTACAAGATGATTCAAAATGA
>CBVK0103101079.1:0-20379 GCA_900067695.1 Picea abies
TCATCTAAGTGATCATAGTTGTGTTTTGGAACACTTTTTCATTAAAAGTGTCTTTCATTTTATGGTGTGGTCCCTCAAGAAGTTGTGCATCCACTTGGAGGCACTCTCTTGATTGAGTCTTGAGTGAATTGTATCTTTAATGCCATTGATAAGTAGTCCAATAGAGTAAGTTCTATTGTGAGCATGCTTGGATTTATGTGTTGATGGTCATCTTGTTTTGAATCTCTTTAATTCCTGCACATACAAGCACATGGTTAGTTAATCTCTTGATTCTTTGTATCTATTATTGGGTAATCTTGTGGTGGTTTTAGAATATTCATTGTTGTAGCTATTGTATCTTGTTCATGATTGTATCATCTATTCATTTTGTTTCTAGTTTGTATCTAATTGTAATCTTTGTAATCATTGTAAATCTTGTGTAATCAACCTCCTTTGAATCTAGTTGACCCCTTTGCCCAATCTTAGGCACTAGTCTTAGTTGTCCTGGGAAAAGGCTTTGCTTGTCATAATTGAATTGTTGCACATTGCATTGCTACCTTTGCATCATAGGCTAGATTTTCCCCAAACCTTTAAACTAATTAAAACTAACTCCTAGAACTTAACGCTAATCTCATCTAGAAACTAGGGTCTACCCCTCTTGGCTTCCCTAGGAGTAAGCCTAGACGAAAGAGGTTCAAGTCAAAGTGACAGCGTGGGATTTGAACCTAGGCATTGTGCCTCCAAGGACACACTAAGTGAGTAGGACTTAGCTCATGTTTGCAAGTGTGTATAAGGATGGCAACACTTCTTTTGGAATTCCTCAATGAAAATGGTCTCACAAACAAAACATTATGGCCTAGAATAGGGCTCAAATTCAACTTTACTAGATATCTCGACTCCAGGCCCCAAAAAAGCATTCAATTGTTCGTGTCTTGAATATTTTAAATGAAATCGTGTGGATAGATTGTTAACAATTAGAAATCATACAAGAAGTACTCAAGAGGTTTGCTACTTCAATGGTCATCTTTATTGGTAGGTTTTCCTCATCCTCCTATGGGTGAATTTCATATGCACTATTGATGGAACTCTACTCTTGAGAGCTTGTCATTAGGATTCGATGAATCATCATTGGTGCAAATTGTTGAGGTGGTGACCCTCTCATGCACTTTGAAATATGGATCTCATCTAAGTTGATTATTTCCAACCTCTAATTGAATTGGATTGGTTACCCATGAAAATGTATTGATACATAGAAACAACTTTCCATTTCCTCCATTTCCAATAGTCCTTGGAAGATTCTCTTTATATATATCATCACTGCACTGTTCTTCAAATCTCCATTATAAACAACAATTTGGGTTGATAAGTTTCATCGTATGTCTACAACCTCTCAAACACAAACACGTGTCATTTGATGTTTTGTTTATGTTTTTTCCTAGAAACCACCATGTGTTGTCTACTCATTGGTCTATGTTCCATCATGGAGTGTATTGCACCTGCCTATACTGCTCGACACCCCCTACATCCTCTATTCACTTCACATTTCCTTCTTTCTCCAAACAATATCCTTTGATTTCACTCCATCGTCATCTCTTCACTCTCTTAATTGTTGTTGTAAGGCCTTCTGGGCACCCATTGAATGTGCACACTCCTTGGGCAGATTCAGTGACAAAATGAAATAAGAGCAGAAGGAAGAAACAATCGGTTGGGAAAACAAAGACATTTGGGTGTGGGAAGGACCACCTTGGGGCAAGATGGTGACGTGAGAGACTAGGGGGGCACACACCCTTCTTTTACTGCGATGGGCATTGGAGACTTACGTTGCATTTGGGAAAGGGTGAGGCAGCTTGGGAGCACTCCCAAATAGTGGACCTATTTTCCCTTGGAAGCATGGGTGTGCCGAAGAGGTTGACCAACCCCATTGGCACACCCAGAGGGAGTCGTAGTGACCGGCACAAGGAAGAGCACAAGACAAGGGGCGCACACACAAGGGTGGGGCATGTCAATCCAAGAGACATATCGATTGGTGGGAAAACGGGCTCGTTTGGGTGCATCAAGTCCACAGTGGGGCACAACGGTCAGTTGAGTGTGACAATTCGTGAAGGGGTGTGACACACTAAAAATGTATATTATAGCGATGAATAATCCCTAGCATCGCTATCATGAAGGAAATTTTGCCTCAACCCCCATCTGTCATGACTGGCATCTGACAAAAAAAATGAAGGAGATAACTTAATCCATTAAACCATGTTATCTACCCAAAAAAACCATAAATATAACATTCAAATCTTAAAAGAAAAATAATCTACTTTAATTCTACACACTTCACAAACTCTATTATCCCTAGGATTTTCATATTACCACCATTTCAAAAAGAATAGAAAATTACCATCTTATTTGGATGAACTTTTTCCATCCTTATTCCTGTAAAAAATTTGGACCACTCCAATGTAAAGTTTATGTAAAATTATTCAGTTGTGGGATTCGCAGGATGCAGAGACATACACAATCCCATTTTTTCCATCGTTATCTAGTCTGAACATTTATAACATCTAACGACTCCTGAGCCTAGTGAAAATCAATTTGTAAAAATAAAATAGTGTATGAAACCTATGGTTGGTAAGACATGGGTTCAATGCTACACACTTGGTTTGACATGGGAAAATGGAAATAATTTTATATAGTCTGAGCATTTATAACATGTAACCACAACTCTAAAACTATGGGCTTAGTTAAAATTAAATTGTTTGAAATATTTCGTCTGATTGCATATATGTTGTTAATAATAATCCTGATTGTTATAAACATTTGAAATAGCCTTAAACATAGTAACATGAATTTGGTCCAAACACTTTGTGCAATTGCAATTGATGAAATTTACCACCGTATCTTGATGCTCTTTTTCCATATTTATACATGTACAATCATTGGACCTCTCCAATTTAAAGTTCATGTAAAGTTGGGTTGTGGGATCCACAAGATGAAGACATACCCAACCGCCTGCAAGTTAACATCGTATGCCAGAAACCCTTACAATCAAAACAAAGCATGGAAATTAATATCATCACAATCGCTTGCAAGTTAATATCATCGCAAAACAAAATCCAAAAACGAATAATACCTAGCCTAGCTACCACAAAGGAAACTTTGTCGCAACCCTCAGTTGTTGTGATTGGCATATTGTAAAGAAGCGGGATGTAGATCAAAGAAAGAAACATTTCTCCTAAGCATATATAAAATTGTGTGCATTCAAAATGGACCCAAAATAGATATGTTCAAAGAAACAACATTACAGATGGAAGAATGCTCTAGTTTTCTGCAAAATGATTTAGACATTAAATGGGCATTTACGGAAGCAACCATCTTTCGTAAATGTGAATATACGAAATCAGTCATTTGTAAATGTGCATTTGTGGAAGTCGGCTTCCATAAATGCACATTTATGGAAGTTGACTTTTGTATATGCTCATATATTGAATCCAGCTTCCATAAATGTGCATTTACGGAAGTGCGCATATATAGAAGCAACCTTTCGTAAATGTGCATATACAAAATCTGTCGTTCGTAAATGCACATTTATGGAAGTCTGCTTCCCTATATGCATGCTTCTATAAATGCGCATATATGGAATCCAACTTCCATAAATGCACATTTATGGAAGCGCGCATATACAAAAGACGACTTCTGCAAATGCACATATATGGATCGACTTCCGTATATGCACATAGACGCATATATACAAAAGTGGTCAGCTTCGACTTTCCTATATGCACATATACAAAAGTTGGCCACTTCCCTATATGCACATATACAGAAGTCGACCACTTGCGTATATGCACATATATAAATGTGGTCGGCTTCCCTATATGCACATATACTGACCATTTTCGTATATGCACATATACGGAAGTGGTCAGCTTCCGTATATGGGCATATACAAAAGTGGTCTCGCTTATGTATATGCGCATACACGAAAGTGGACCACTTTCGTATATGCACATATACAGAAGCTAACCATATATGCACATATACGGAAGCTAACCATATATGTGCATATACAGAAATCGACCACTTCTGTATATGCACATATACGGAAGTGGTCAGCTTTCATATATGTGCATGTACGGAAGTCAATCATTTTCGTATATGCGCATATACGAGAGCCAATCATTTTCGTATATGTGCATATACGGAAGCTGACCACTTCTGTATATGTGCATATATGAAAATGGTCAGCTTTTGTATATGCGCATATACGAAAGTTGACCACTTCCATATACGCACATATACGAAAGATGACCACTTCCATATATATGCATATACGGAAGCTGACCACTTCCGTATATGTGCATATATGGAAGCTGATCACTTTCGTATAACCACATATACGAAAATGGTCAACTTCTGTATATGCACATACACAGAAGTTGACCACTTTCGTATCTGCGCATATACGAAAGCTGACCACTTCCATATATGCGCATATACGGAATCCAACCATTTTCGTATATGTCCTTATACATAAGTGGTTGACTTTTGTATATGTGCATATACAAAAGTGGTCAGATTTTGTATATGCACATATACGGAAGTGGCCAGCTTCTGTATATACGCATATACGGAAGCCGATCATTTTCGTATATGTGCATATATGAAAGTGGTCAACTTCCATATATGCGCATATACGAAAATGGTCGGCTTACGTATATGCATATATACAAAAGTTGACCACTTCTATATATTCCCATATATAGAAGTGGTCGGCTTCTGTAAATGAGCATATATGGTCATCTTTCGTATACGTGCATATAAGGAAGTGGTTAGCTTCGGTATATGCACATATACAGAATGAGACCATTTATGTATATGCACATATACGAAAGTTGACCACTTTCGTATATTTACATATACAGAAGCTGACCACTTCCGTATATGCGAATATACGAAAGCTGACCACTTCCGTATATGCGCATATACAAAAATGGTCAGCTTTCATATATGTGCATATACGGAATCCAACTACATTCATATATGTGCATATACCTAGGTGGTCGACTTTTGTATATGCGCATATAGGGAAGTGGCCGACTTCTGTATATGCGCATATAGGAAAGTTGGCCACTTCCGTATATACACATATATGGATTTGGTTGGATTTTGTATATATGCACATATATGGAAGTGGTCGGTTTTCTTATATGTGCATATACAAAAGTCGACCACTTTCGTATATGCTCATATTTGGAAGCTAACCACTTCCGTATATGTCCATATATGAAAGTGGTAGACTTTCGTATATACGAGATCTGTCATCCGTAAATGCACATTTATGGAAGCTTGCTTCCCTATATGTCCACTTCTGTATATGCGCATATATGGAATCCAACTTCCATAAATGTGCATTTATGGAAGCACACATATATGAAAGATGGCTTCTGTAAATTCACATATATGGGTCGACTTTCGTATATGTGCATATACATATATACGAAATTGGTCAGCTTCGACTTTCGTATATGCACATATACGGAAGTCGACCACTTCCCTATATGCACATATACAGAAGTCGACCACTTGCGTCAATGTGCATATTTGAATGTGGTCAGCTTCCGTATATGCGCATATACGAAAGCCAATCATTTTAGTATATGCGCATATACTGAAGTGGTCAGTTTATGTATATGCACATATATGGAAGTGGTCATCTTATGTATATGTGCATATACGGAAGTGAGACCACTTCTGTATATGCACATATACGGAAGTTGACCATATATGCGCATATACAGAAGTCGACTACTTTCGTATATGTGCATATACGAAAGTGGCCAGCTTCTGTATATGCACATATATAGAAGCTGACCATTTTCATATATGTGAATATATGAAAGTCGACCATTTTCATATATGCACATATACAGAAGCTTACCACTTATGTATATGCACATATACGGAAGTTGACCACTTATGTATATGTGCATATACGAAAATGATCGGCTTCCGTATATGCACATATATGAAAGTTGACCACTTACATATATGCACATATATAGAAGCTGACCACTTCGGTATATGCGCATATAGGAAAGCTGACCACTTCCATATATGTGCATATACAGAAGTCATCCACTTCCGTATAAGCACATATACGAAAATGGTCAGCTTCCGTATATGCACATATACAGAAGTTGACCACTTCCGTATATGCGCATATACGGAAGCTGACCACCTTCGTATATGCACATATACGGAATCCAACCATTTTTGTATATGTGCTTATACGAAAGTGGTCGAATTCTGTATATGCGCATATATGAAAGTGGTCAGGTTTTGTATATCAACATATACATAAGTGGTTAACTTATGTATATGCACATATATGGAAGTGGTCAACTTCTGTATATGCGCATATACGAAATCCGACCATTTTTTTATATGCACATATACGGAAGTGGTCAGCTTTCGTATATCCGCATATACAAAAATGGTCGGCTTCCATATATGTGCATATACAAAAGTTGACCACTTCTGTATATGCACATATACGCAAGATGACCACTTCCGTATATGCACATATATGGTCAGCTTTTGTATATGTGCATATATAGAAGTGGTCAACTTTCGTATATGTACATATATGAAAGTGAGACCATTTTTGTATATGTGCATATACGAAAGTTGACCACTTATGTATATGCACATATGCAGAAGCTGAACACTTCCGTATATGCACATATACGGAAGTTGACCACTTCTATATATGCGCATATACAAAAATGGCCAGCTTTCGTATATGCGCATATACGGAAGCCGACTACATTCATAAATGTGCATATATGCAAGTGGTCGAATTTTGTATATGTGCATATAGGGAAGTGGTCAACTTCCATATATGCACATATATGAAAGTTGGTCACTTTCATATATACACATATACGGAATTGGTCATCTTTTGTATATGAAAATATATGGAAGTGGTCAGTTTTCTTATATGTGCATATACAAAAGTCGACCACTTTTGTATATTCTCATATGTGGAAGCTAGCCACTTTCGTATATGTGCATATACGGAAGTGGTCGACTTCCATATATGTGCATATATGAAACTCATATACGAAAGTGGTCTACTTTTGTATATGCACATATACAGAAGCCTGTCACTTCCATACATGTGTATATATGGAAGTGGTTGACTTTGGTATATGTGAATATATGGAAGCGAGTCACTTTTGTATATGTGTAATGCACATATATGGAAGTGGTTGGCTTCGGTATATGGCCAACTTCAGTATATGAACATATATGAAAGCCGACCACTTATGTATATGTGCATTTACAGAAGTGGTCAACTTCCATATATGCACATATACAGAAGTGTCCCGCTTTCGTATATGTGCATATATGGAAGCGATCCACTTCTGTATATGCGCATTATGGAAGTCGACCACTAAGTTATGTATTTGCATGCTAGCTTGGGTATATGGTCAGTCTTCGTCTATGCGCATATACAGAAGCTGACCACTTCCGTATATGTGCATATATAGAAGTCGACCACTTGCGTATATGTGCATATACGAATGTGATCGGCTTTCATATATGCCCATATACAAAATCCCGTATATGTGCATATATGGAAGTGGTCAATTTTTGTATATGTGCATATAAGGAAACCAACCATTTTTGTATATGCACATATACAAATACTATTTCCACTGGGTTCTGAATGAATGCATCTATTTTCTTGGGGGGAATGAGATAATGCCCTTGCGATGCATTGTTGATTAAAAAAATACTCTATGATAAAGGAAGAGAAGTTAAAGTAAACTAACGGATTAGCATATTATCCCACTACCTAAGCTCTTCCAATGACAAACACTTGCAAAGGTTAGGAGTGGGGCCTATGAATTTATTTGGGCAAAGCAAAACCTAGGTAAAAGTGCATTCATCCCTGAAAGAACCTCAATGGAGGAAAAAAACTTAAGACCCAATTCATTATTCAAGAAAAGAACCTTGGACTCCAAAAATGTCTCTATTGTGGTGTTGCTCACTATTTTTCTTGAACTAAGACTCCATTTTATTCAATTTCGTAATACTCTAGGAAGTGGTTGGATTTCGTATATGCACATACTTGGAAGTGGTCAACTTCCATATATGCACATATATGGAAGTGGTCAACTTCCATATATGCACATATATGGACGTCCTCAGCTCTCGTATGTGCACATATATGAAAGTGGTCAACTTTCGTATATACGCATATGCAGAAGCCGACCATTTTCGTATATGTGCATATACGGAAGTGGTCATATTCTGCATATGTGCATATTCAAAAGTGGTCATCTTTCGTATATGCGCATATACGAAAATGGTCGGCTTTTGTATATGCACATATACGAAAAATGGTCGGCTTTCGTATATGCACATATATGGAAGCTGACCACTTATGTATATGTGCATATACGAAAGTGGTCAACTTTTGTATATGTGCATATATGGTCATCTTTCGTATATGTGCATATACGGAAGTGTTCCACTTATGTATATGCGCATATACAAAAGTGAGACCACTTCCATATATGTGCATATACAGAAGTTGACCACTTTTGTATATGCACATATACGGAAGTTGACCACTTTCGTATATGTGCATATACAGAAATGGTCGGCTTTCATATATGCGCATATATGGAGGCCGACCACATTCATATATGCGCATATATGCAAGTGGTCGGATTTTGTATATGTACATATAGGGAAGTGGTCAACTTCCATATATGTGCATATATGAAAGTCGAAGCCAACCACTTTCGTATATATGTGTATCTGTGCATATACGGAAGTCGACCCATATATGTGCATTTATGGAATCCATATTTCCTATATGTGTGCTTCCATAAATGTGCATTTATAGACGTTGGATTCCATATATGCGCATATATAGAAGCGGGCATATAGGGAAGAAAACTTCCATAAATGTGCACTTACGGACAATAGATTTCGTATATGCACATTTACATAAGGTTGCTTCTATATATGTGCGCTTCCGTAAATTCACATTTATGGAAGTTGGATTCGCTATATGAGCATATACAAAACTCAACTTCCATAAATGCACATTTACAAATGATAAAGTTCGTATATGCACATTTACAGACGACATCTTCCAGATATGCGCATTTACAAAAGTTGGATTCCAGATATGTGCACTTTCGTAAATGTGCATTTATGGAATTTGGATTTCGTATATGCGCATATATAGAAGCACACTTATACATAAGTTGACTTCCATAAATACAAATTTGTGAACGATAGGTTATGTATATGTGCATTTTGGAAGTTAACCACTTTCGTATATGGACATTTACGGAAGTTGCATATACGGAAGCGCGTATATATGGAAGCCACCTTCCATGAATGCGCATATACATAATCTTTCATCAGTAAATGTGTATTTATGGAAGTTAACTTCCCTCCTCCTCTTCCCCCCTTTCCCTCCCATATACGAACGACATATTTCGCATATGTGCATTTATGAAAAGTGACTTCTGTATATGCATGCTTCCGTAAATGCACATTTATGGAAGTTTGATTCAGTATATGTGCATATACCAAATCATGCATATAAATAAGCTAACTTCCATAAATGCGCATTTGCGAACGACATATTTCATATATGTGCATTTACGAAAGCTCACATATACAGAAGCCACCTTCTATAAATGTACATATGTGAAATGTGTCGTCTGTAAATGCACATTTATGGATGTCAGCGTCCCTCCCCCTTTGCCCCCTTTCCCTCCCTCTCTTCTGTATAAGGATGACAGATTATGGATATGCACATTTAAGGAAGGAGGCTTTTGTATATGCATGCTTCTGTAAATTCGCATTTATGGAAGTTGGATTCGGTATATGTGCATATATGGAAGCATGTATATACAGAAGTTGAATTCCATAAATTTGCATTTATGAATGACAGATTTTGTATATTCTCATTCATTGAAGTCGGCTTCCTTATATGTGCTCTTTCGTAATGCCCATTTATGGAAGTTGGATTATGTATATGTGCTTATATAGAACCACACATATACAGAAGTCAATTTCCATAAATGTGCATTTATGGATGAAAAATTCCATATATGTGCATTTATGGAAGCTCTTGTCCACAAATGCACATATAGGGAAGTGGTCAACTTCCATAAATGTGCATATACAGAGCATGTTGTTCGTAAATGCATATTTATGGAAGTTGACTTTTGTATATGTGTGCTTTTGTATATGAGTATATACAAAATCCAACTTCCATAAATGTGGATTTACAAAAGCGCGCATATACGGAAGTTGGCTTCTGTAAATGTGCATATACAGAAGTTGTCGTCCGTAAATGCGCATATACAAAAGTGACCAACTTATGTAAATGTGCATATACAGAATATGTCATTAGTAAATGCACACTTTTATAAGTCGTCTTCCGCATATGCACACTTCTGTATATGTGCATATACCGAATCCAACTTCCATAAATGCGCATTTATAGAAACACGCATATACAAAATTCTCCTTCCGTAAATGCACATATACAGAATCTGTCATCTATAAATGTGCATTTATGGAAGCCAACTTTCCTCCCCTTCTTCCCCCATTTCCCTCCCTCCCTTCCGTATATAGACAACAAATTTTGTATATGCACATTTATGGAAGGCAACTTCCATATATGCGCGCTTAATTTTGTATATGCACATTTATGGAAGGCAACTTCCATATATGCGCGCTTATGTAAATGTGCATTTATGAAAGTTGGATTTGGTATATGTGTATATACATAAGTGCACATATATGGAAATTGAATTCCATAAATGTGCATTTACAAGTGACAGATTACGTATATGCGCATTTACGAAAGTCATCGTCTGCAAATGCGCATTTATGGAAGCCATCATCTGCAAATGCGCATATACAAAAGTGGTCAGCTTTCATAAATGTGCATACACAAAACTTGTCGTTCATAAATACATATTTATGGAATTCCACTTCCGTATGTGTTCTTCTATATATGCGCATATACAGAATCTAATTTCCATAAATTTGCATTTACGGAAGATCTCATGTACGGAAGTCGACTTCCGTAAATGTGCATATACAGAAGTTGTTGCTTGTAAATGCACATATAAGAACGCGACGGAGGCGTGCATATATGGAAGTCGCCTTCCGTAAATGTGCATATACGGAATATGTCGTCCACAAAGGCACATTTATGGATGCCAAACTCCCTCTCCCTCTACCCAATTTCCCTCCCTCCCTTCCATATACAAACATCAGGTTCTGTATATGTGCATTTACATAAGGCAACTTTCGTAAATGCATATTTATGGAAGTTGGATTCGGTATATGCGGATATACGAAAGCCGACTTCCATAAATGCACATTTACAAACGACAGATTTCGTATATGCACATTTACGAAAGATGGTCGCTTCCATAAATGCTCATTTAATGTCTAAATGTTTTTGCAGAAAACTAGAGCATTCTTCCATCTGTAATGTTGTTTCTTTGAACATATCTATTTTGGATCCATTTTGAATGCACACAATTTAATTTATTCCTAGGAGAAATGTTTCTTTCTTTGATCTACTTCCCGCTTCTTTACAAGATGTCAATCACGACAACTGAGGGTTGCGGCAAAGTTTCCTTTGTGGTAGCTAGGCTAGGTATTATTCATTTTTGGATTTTGTTTTGCAATGATATTAACTTGCAAGCGATTGCGATGATATTAACTTTCATGCTTTGTTTTGATTGTATTTCTTGCATACGATGTTAACTTGCAGGCGATTGGGTATGTCTTCATCTTGCGGATCCCACAACCAAACTTTACATGAACTTTACATTGGAGAGGTCCAATGATTGTACAGGTATATCTATGGAAAAAGAGCATCAAGATACGGTGGTAAATTTCATCAATTAAAATTGCACAAAATGTTTGGACCAAATTCACATTACTATGTTTAAGGCTATTTCAAATGTTTATAACAATTAGGCTTATTATTAACAACATACATGCAATCAGAGGAAATATTTCAAACAAAATAATTTTAACTAAGCCCAAAGTTTCAGAGTTGTGGTTACATGTTATAAATGCTCATACTATATAAACTTATTTCCATTTTTCCCATGTCAAACCAAGTCCATAGCATTGAACCCGTGTTTTACCGCCATAGGTTTCATACAATATTTTATTTTGACAAATTGATTTTCACTAGGCTTAGGAGTCATTAGATGTTATAAATGTTCAGACTAGATAACGATGGAAAAAATGGGATTGCGTATGTCTGTGCATCCTACGAATCCCACAACTGAATAACTTTACATGAACTTTACATTGAAGAGGTCCAAAATTTTTACAGGAATAAGGATGGAAAAAGTGCATCCAAATAAGGTGGTAATTTTCTATTCTTTTTAAAATGGCAGTAATATGAAAACCCTAGGGATAAAAGAATTTGTGAAGTGTGGAGAATTAAACTAGTTTATTTTTCTTTTAAGATTTGAATGTTATATTTATGGTTTTTTTGGGTAGATAATATGGTTTAATGGATTAAGTTATCTCCTTCAATTTTT
Source organism: Picea abies (assembly GCA_900067695.1). Taxonomy (NCBI): domain Eukaryota; kingdom Viridiplantae; phylum Streptophyta; class Pinopsida; order Pinales; family Pinaceae; genus Picea; species Picea abies. The sequence goes on from CBVK0103101079.1 coordinate 12,588, forward strand.
TTGTCAGATTCCAATCACGACAGATGGGGGTTAAGGAAAAATTTCCTTCATGGCAGTGATGCTAGGGATTATTCACCACTATAATATACATTTTTAGTGTGTCGCACCCATTCACAAATTGTCACACTCAACCAACCGTTGTTCCCCACTGTGGACTCGATGCACCCAAACGAGCATATTTTCCCACCAACCGATATGTCTCTTGGATCGACACGCCCCACCCTTGGGTGCACGCCCCTTGTCTTGTGCTCTACCTTGTGTCGGTCACCATGACTCTCTCTGGGTGTGCCAATGGGGTTGTTCAACCTCTCCGACGCACCCATGTTTCCAAGGGAAAATAGGTCCACTATTTGGGAGTGCTCCCAAGTTGCCTCCCCCTTTCCCAAACACAACCTAAGTCTCCAATTTCCATCACAAGGGAAGAAGGGTGTGTGCCCCCCTGAGATCTCACATCACCATCTTTCTCCAAGGTGGTCCTACCCACACCCAAATGTCTTCATTTGCCCAACCAATTGTTTCCTCCTTGTGCTCTTAGTCTGTTTTGTCGATGAATCTGCCCAAGGAGTGTGAACATTCAATGGGTTCTCAGAAGGGCTTACAACAACAATTAAGAGAGTGAAGAGACCATGATGGAGTGAAATCAAAGGATAGTGTTTGGAGGATGAAGGAAATGTGAAGTGAAGAGCGGATGTAGGGGTGTCGAGCAAGATGGGAAGGTGCAGTGTGTTGCATGATGGAACATAGACCAATGAGTAGATGACGCATGGTGGTTTATAGGACAAAACATAAACGAAACATCAAATGACATGTGTTGGTGTTTGAGAGGCTTTAGACATATGATGAAACTTATCAACCCAAATTGTTGTTTATAATGGATATTTGAAGAACAGTGAAGTGATGATATATATAAAGAGAATATTCCAAGGACTATTGGAAATGAAGGAAATGGAAAGTTGTCGCTATGTATCAAAACATTTTGATGGGTAACCAATCCAATTCAATTAGAGGTTGGAAACAATCGACTTAGATGAGATCCATATTTCAAAGTGCATGAGAGGGTCGTCACCTCAACAATTTGCACTAGTGATGACTCATCGAATCCTAATGAAAAGCTCTCAAGATTAGAGTTCCATCAATAGTGCATATGAAATTCACCCATAGGAGGATGAGGAAAAACCTACTAGTGGAGATCACCATTGAAGTAGCAAACCTCTTGAGTACTTCTTGTATGATTTCTAATTGTTAACAATCTATCCACACAATTTCATTTAGAATATTCAATACATGAACAATTGAATGTTTTTTGGGGGCTTGGAGTCGAGCTATCTAGTAAAGTTGGATTTGAGCCCTATTCTAGGCCATAATTTTTTTTTTGTGAGACCATTTTCATTGAGGAATGCCAAAAGAAGCAAAGGACGAATTGACCAAAATGGATTTCTCAATTGTAATTCTACAATTGTTTGACTTTTTAATTTGTCAAAAGTGCTAGAGATGATTGGTTTGTGAATACAATTGATGCATCCAACTCATAATGAAGGATTTAAATTACTAAACAAATTATCATCATCTACGAAAAAATACCTACCTTAAAGAAGTGCCTTTTTTGAAACAACCATGCATATGTATTGTTTCGTAAGTTAGGTAGTTCGAAATATGGTTTTTATTCTCTTATCATTTCCAATACCACCACCCTAAATTTATACATGCCATACTTCTCTAGTACCTCTATAATGTAAAACCTATAATAACTTAGTTGTCAATTGGAAATTAGGCTAGTCATAATTGGTTTTTATCTACGAATTTGGGTTGAATCATCAACAATATTTAAGGAAAACCATGCCACCTAAAATGACCTGTTTGTGGTTCGTAAGGGGGTAGGATTCCACTCCTGCTAGAGGCCTCTGGGTTTTGGGTTGTTAGCTTGTTTCCTTACGTCTAAGGAAGATGATCTCTTAGCCAATTAGAAGTAGTTTTTTGTCTTACTCCAAGACCGAAAGATAGTTTCACCCTAGATAGTATCCGCAAGAAAGCAAGTGTCCCTTGTGGTCATCGTTGTGGCTACCTCTAGTGCGGTCATGTGCTTGGTGGTCTCTATATCTTCTCATATACATATAATGTAATAATCCAATGTTGACTCCCATAACCTTATATAATGTTTGAACCTAATTTAAACGCTATAGAGATGATGGGATGAACCTAATTTAAATGTTATATTTTTATTAACTTTTATAATCCTCATTAACAAATGTTCTTGAGGAATTTTAAAATGCACTTCCTACCATATCTAAAATGGACTTCCATAAGAAAGTAAGTTTATCTTCCTTTATTTATAGAGATGATGGGATGAACCTTATTTAACTTTTATAATCTTAATAGCCTTTATAATCCTCATTGATGAATGTTTTTAGGAATTTTAAAACTTACTTCCTACCATATCTACCAATCATCATATGTTGAAACTTATTTTCTACACTACCTAACAATCAACCATGCCTTACAAGGGTGTGTGGTAAGCATTTTCACGAGGCGTTAATGAGTGTGGCTTATGAGAGTTATGAGAGGAAATGGCCTCTCTACTCTACTTTTAAGACAATCATTTTGACAGAAAAATGAAAATAGAATAAAAGGGTCAAAGATATTTTCCAATAGATTCATGAGGCCAACTGAAAAGCTAAATGTGAAGAAACCAGAATTTGGATGACTTGTGGTTAATATGTTTGAAGTAAGATTGTGACAACATGTCATAATTTATTTTATGATAGAGAGATCATTTTACGTTTCCTTTGTAATTGGAAGCTACATAATCTAGGGTAAGGTTTGTGAAAGTTTCAATTGTTAATTGATAGTGTCAAAGAAGTGTTGGAGCTATCACTCAAAAGGTAGAAATAATATTTTATCCCTAGTTGTATGGTTGATATCATTGTATGGCAATGCTACTGCTTGTAAAAGACCAAGCATCTGTCGCATAGTCTTCATTGCTGAAAATGGAGTCTATGTGGACAACAAATCGTGTTCCTTATTTCTATTGTCTATGTACCAAAGGAAAAATTTTGTGAGATTGAAAAAATAGGATGAAGAGGAGGTGCCAAAGGACAAGAGATAAGGAAAACTTATATACGCACAAAACATAGGACACATATAATTTTTCAATTTGCCCAAAGCATAGGACAAATGGAAATTTTCAATTCACCCAAAACACATGACAAATGAATTTTTTCTATATGCTCTCAACAAATGACAAAAGATTCTAGAAAGACCATGCCCCTTAAAAAATCCCTTCAATGTAATTACAACATCCCATCTTCTAAGCACAATAGATGCATGGCAATAAAGGTATTGTTAAAAATATCTTAGAATACAAAATTGGGTTTCTAGGTAATAAGATAGTTGATCAATGTGAGGTTTTCTTATCCTCCCAACTACCCACTTGCTAGTAGAAAGCATCACTACTTTCCAAATTCATATAATGTCTCTAGGGAATAGGATAGTTGATCAATGTGAGGTTTTCAGGTTTTCTTATCCTCCCATCTACCCACTTGCTAGTAGAAAGAATCACTACTTTCCAAATTCATATAATGTTAATAGGACATATCATTCGCTAGTAGAAAGCATCACTACTTTCCAAATTCATATAATGTCTCTAGATAATAGGATAGTTGATCAATGTGAGGTTTTCTTATCCTCCCAACTACCCACTTGCTAATAGAAAACATCATTACTTTCCAAATTCATATAATGTTAGTAGAACATATCACAATATCATGTAAAACTTTAATGAATAACTTAATAAACATAAACTCGTGAATAAAACAATAATTTATTCTCAACAATTCTTGCCACTATAACATCATGATAAGACCTTCATTTATTATGATGGGTGGACACTCTCACATAATTTTATGCTTTCAAAATAAAAAAAAAGTTAGGGTTTTTAAAACTTCAAAAATAAAATCAATTCAAGGAAATTTATTATTTCAATAAATATGTAAACTTAGAAATAGTTTTTATTTTATAATATATGAATTTAGAAATAGTTTTTTATTTTATAAATTTTATTTTTAAATTAAAAAATAAGTTTTTAATATCTTAAACATAAATTTAATATAATAAAAATAATTTATATTAAATAACTTTGCAACTTTACCTTTATTTATTATAATATTTTAATCCTTTTCAAAAAACAATTACCCTTGATAATATAATCTTCATTTTTATAATATAATCTTCATTTTTATAACACGATCTTCATTTTTTAGATAGGTGCCACCATATATGAAAGGTGCAAAACCTCCTCTCAATTAATTTTACCACACCATTATCCTTTAATACTCTTTACATGGATTACACTCTAAAAAATATATATTTGTAAAACTGTGTAAACATACATAGATTAAAACTAAGTCAACCCTTCTTAATAAATTACAACTGTACACTTAAAATTTATACCTATTTTTAACCTTCAATTTTTGAAAACCGACTAGTTTTCTCTAATGCCACTGCAAGGAAACTAGGCAGCTTCCCACTTCACTCATCTAAGATTTTCAATTTCGTCATGAGGTGGTCTACAATCAAACTCTAGATTTCCTTTAACAAGGAATGCAGGTTTTAGGAGTCTATCAAACTCATCCTGTTCTTCCTATGACAAATTATAACGTTGTTGAATTGTTTGTAGTATTGCTTTCTGAAATTTGAGAAGATAACTCTTTATGGCATTCATTTGATTTTGTCGATGGTAGTGGACCAAGGATTGTATGAGGTGTTTTTCCTGCTTTTGAGGCCTCTTCATTTTTTCGGGCTCTTTGACGTCTGGATGCAGTTTGGGGTATTTCCAGGCGGTTTATGCATCTCGTGGATTTCAACATCAATGTGCCCTGAATATTTTATCATCTCATTCCATCTGCCCAATTGTTCCTCCTTCCCATGGAATTGTAAATCCAACAAATCATCTCTAACATATCTTATTCGCGAGAGTCCTCCACTGGAGGAGAGAATTGAATGATTTGATGAACGATTCCAGTCTTCATCGAAAATATTTTTTGTGCCACAATTGGAAATGGAGTTTGATAAGACTTTAACTCATGTAAGAGAGCAGAGGTTGGCTCCGGTACCTGTTCTCCAGCAATTACCAAATCCCAAGGGGACTCGAGCCTGGGCCATCGACCTCACAAGCTCTTTTCTTAACACTGATGACCTAACAAAATTGATTGAGAAAATCATTGAAATGTGCTAGAAATTACACAAAAGAAAACGTAAACTTACCAAAAGGGGAGGTGATAGTAGGAAATAAGCTTCATCTGCAACAAAAATTGAGCGCCAAATCTCAAGAGGTGGGAGTGGAAGCACTAAATAGTATATCAAAAGAAGTGAACGCATAGCAAACCACTGGACGAGAAAACAATTGCAGGATCTCTGTGAAAACAACATAAATAGATACCTGCCTAGGAAAAGAGTATTCCCATTCCTCCAGCTGCTAAACAAAATTGGAGATTTGTTTGAGATGGTACTCAGTTTAATTGATGATCGTCACTTTCAAATTCGAATTCAAATTGACCATGATGACGAGCGCGCTCAAATTCGAATTCAAATGGACCAATCAACCATGAATGTTTCCGTCCCCGGGACTGTTTGTTAATGAGCATGGTACCATGCAATTAAATGCAACTCCATTGTCGATGGTGGACTGCTTGATGCAGAAGACAATCGAAACGGGAATGGGAACAGAAACGAAAATGGACTCAACGCAGATGTCGAGGGTGGCGGCATGATGGTCATGCCCCATGGGAGCATGAATGGGCATCCTGCTGACAAAGTCTTAAAGAATCTGTAATAGGCTGGATATTGCTCGTTGTCACGGTACAGTCCCCAGAATCAGAGGAGAACAATCTCCTTCGTGAGAGGGGATTTTCCTCCATAATCTCATTCGTGTGAAAATTATGAACAGATGAAAAGTAGCCAGGATGATGAATATGTACTGGACTATGTGCAACAACTGATGGCCTAGGAAAATATGTATTAATGATAAAGTATTGTATTTGGCAATTGAAGTTTTTTTTTTTTGGATTTTTTATTTTTTAAATATTTTTTGTTTCTCACAATTTTATTTAAAACTAGATAAAATTAGTCAATTTATATAGATCAACCAATGAAAAAAATATAAATTTATATTTCAAAATTTTAAAAATTATCTTCTAATTTTTAAAATATTCAATTTAATATTTAAATTTGATTACACTTTCGAAAACTTTATAATTTTTTTTTCAAAATTTACAAACTAATCTCAGTCAAACTGTTTTGACCTTAGACCAATTACAATATAACCTGCCTATTGATATTGATAGGTAGAATAAAGCGAGGTGGGATAGTTGAAGTCGAATTTCCAATCCCTTTCGCTGAAGGAAGGTAGGTAGGGGAGATAATACAGCTTTCGAGGAGTGAAGAAGGTACGGTTTATGGTAAATAATGTGCAAATTAGCACATGTTTGTTGATTATACATTAACAATTGACATTTACACTAGGTATTTAGGAATATGTATATTCTACATTTGGGTCTAAAATGTGGATTTGAAGGAAAAAGTTCTTCTCCATGCTTTGAATATTCAAATGTGCTAGTAAGGACACATGCATAAAGTAATGGAAGTGACTTGCTTTGATAGATAGTTACATTCTTGAAATTTGAAAGGGGAATCTAGGGTTTGCAAAGATTATGGAGTTGTTAGTTCCTTGTTTGAGAATGTTGCATCTCGCAAAGCGAAAGGTGTCTATTTGCGGGGAAATTATACCCACTTGCTCAATAAATTTGAGAATAATAAATATATATCTATATAGATGAATGAATAAAATGATGATGAGTTTACAATGAAGGACACCATATAAATATTTCTAAGTGGGTACCTTATTACCTTTTCATTAAAGGTTGCGTCTCTTAATTAACATATTAACTTTATTAAACTTCTTTTATTATCTTTTATGTTATTGATATCTTATTTATATTTATTTATTATTGTTGAACTTGGACTTTATGTATATAGCATTGCCTCCCGTTGAGAAATGTTTTGTCCTTAAAGCAATCCTAGATGAAGTCATCTTGAATTGTGGAGAGTCATCTTGATTCTAGATTTGTTTTTGAATATTTGAGAGTTCTTTCAGCAGATGTTGTAGACTTTTTGACCCATGAACTTTGTATTTCTTCCATTATCATTTGAATTCCATAAATTGTTCTTGAAAATTTGTGACATAGGTGCCCAGTTACATCAACCATTCTACGCCTAACACCATGTCCATTCCACTGAGTGGTTGAGCATAACATCTAGTTTGTAGCTCCAAACCTTGTATCTATACAAAAAATTTATGGCACCTTTCTATTCATTTAACTTGTTGACCATTAGTGACCTTAACAATGAGATCCTTCATAGGGTATACAAAAAGGTTTAGTTGTTTTGCAAGATTGATACCCACAAAATTGTGTGTACTTATGGAGTCTACAATGATAGTGACATTTTTATTCTTTATACTTCAAGTGAGTTCATCTCGAATTCTCTAGCAATTACCATTGTTCCTTAGATGAGGTGGAGTATACCTTACTATAGATGGTTGCACTTCTTCTTTCTAGCCTATAAATTTATTACAAACCCTTGTTTCTCTCCCTTACGAGTATGCCTAGTGCACATGATTGTTGCGAATGATATATTCAACGATTTTTCATCCTTGTTAGTGTTGTTTTTAAATCATATAAGATATAATTGATATTCGATATATTATTACAATGATGAGTGTTCCATATATAGGGAACAT
>CBVK0103101082.1:0-13957 GCA_900067695.1 Picea abies
GTTGTGGTGTTGATTGATAGTGGTAGCACCCATAATTTTATTCATCACAGGCTCATTGATGAGATCCATTACTTTGTCCACCCTATTTCTAATTTTCAAATCCTCGTCGCTAATGGTGCTACTATGAAGTATGGGGACCATTGTGAGAATTCCAAACTCCAAATGGGTGATTACCATCTGAAAACCCACATGTTCTCTATTTCCATGGGTGGTTGTGATATTGTATTAGGTGTGTAATGGATTCTCACTCCGGGGCTGATCAAAATGCATTATCAATAATTATATATGAGATTCACCCAAGAAGATCACCCCTATACTCTTAGGGGTCTCCAAGCGGGCTCTCCTGAAATCATCATCTCTCACGGGATGGAAAAACTCTTGCAGAAAGGTTACCATGGTGTGATTTCTCAATTTAATTCCATCCAGGTCACTGAACATGCCTCTCAGGTATTTCCTCCTACCATGCAACTCATCTTGGACAAGTACCTCAAGATCTTTGAGATTCCTATAGCCTTACCTCCTTCCAGGGGTAAGCATGATCATAGCATCACTCTCCTTCCAATATGTCAACTCCCCAATGTACGTCCCTACAGATATCCCTTTGCTCAGAAAAATGTAATACTAAAGATGGTACAAGAATTACTCGAGCTGGGAATAATTCACCCTAGTGCTAGCCCATATTATTCACCAATGGTGATGGTTTTAAAGAAAGAAGGTACTTGGTGCATGTGCCCTGATTTTCGTGCCCTGAATAAACTAACCATCAAAGATAAATTTCCCATTCATGTCATTGATTATTTGTTGAATGAACTACAAGGTGCCTATGTATTCACCAAATTAGATCTTCACTCTGGTTGTCACCAAATCCGGATGAAGGAGGCTGATATTCCAAAGACTTATTTCAAAACTCATGAGGGACATTATGAATTCTTGGTCATGCATTTTGGCCTTTGCATTATCTGATGAATTTTACCTTGAATGTTTTATCAGTGGTCTAAAAGAAGCTATCAAGGCTCATGTGAACATGCATCATCCTACTACATGGTTGCATGCATGTCAATTAGCCAAGGATGCCGAGACCATCCTCTAGGTTCCATACATGAAGGCTCCATTTACCACCTATCCTCGCCTAGGGGCTACACCTGCTCTGACACAAACTTTGAAGGTCCAAATGCTCTCTCCCACCGAAATGGAGGAACATTGCAAGAAAGGCCTTTTCTAATATTGTGATCAAAATTATGCATCAGGGAATAAACGTAGAAAACAAAAATTCTTCCAGATTGATGCCTCAACTTCCTCCTCCTATGAATACATTCCATTAGATGAGGTTTTAGACCAAGAGGTGGCTCATCCAAGTGATCATGTCTAAGATCTAATTGTCACACTGATGGAATCTATGGACCCAGTCATCTTGCTTCATGCACTCTCAGGTATTTTGGCCCACAAACATTGAAGATAAAGAGCTACATTAAACATAGGTCAGTTGTGGTGTTGATTGATATTGGTAGCACCCATAATTTTATTCATCGTAGGCTCGTTGATGAGATCCATTTCTTTGTCCTCCCTGTTTCAAATTTTCAAATCATCATTGCTAATGGTGGTACTATGAAGTGTGGGGGTCGTTGTGAGAATGTCAAACTCTAAATGGGTGATTACCATCTGAAAACCCAGATGTTCTCTATTTCCATGGGTGGTTGTGATATTTTATTAGGCGTGGAATGGATTCAAACTATGGGGCTGATCATAATGGATTATCAAGAATTATATATGAGATTCACCAAATAATCTCATCTCTATACTCTCAGTGGTCTCCAAGTGGGCCTCCTGAAATCATCATCTCTCAAAGGATGGAAAAACTCCTGAAGAAAGGCCATCATGGTGTGATTGATTAATTTAATTCCATCCAGGTCATTGATTCATCCTCTCAGGTAGTTCCTCCTAGCCTGCAAATCATATTGGACAAGTACCCTAAGATCTTTGAGATTCCTACCGCCTTACCTCCTTCTAGAGGTGAGCATGATCATAGCATCCATCTTCTTCTCAGAAGTCAACCCCCCAAGTATGTTCCTATAGATATCCCTTTGCTTAGAAAAATGAAATAGAAAAATATGGTATAGGAATTACTGGAGGCAAGGGTAATTCTCCCTATTACTATCCCATATTCTTCACTGGTGGTGATGATTTTAAAGAAAGAAGGTACTTGGCGCATGTGCCCTGATTTTTGTGCCCTGAATAAACTGACCATCAAAGATAAATTTCCCATTCCTGTCATTTATTATTTATTGGATGAACTACAAGGTTCATGTGTATTCACCAAATTAGACCTTCGCTCTGGTTATCACCAAATCCGGATGAAGGAGGTAGATATTCTGAAGAATGCTTTCGAAACTCATGAGGGACATTATAAATTCTTGGTTATGCCTTTTGTCCTTTGAAATTCTCCATCCACCTTACAAAGTCTCATGAATAAGCTATTGAAACCTTACCTTCAGAAGTTTGTCTTGGTATTCTTTGAAGACATCCTCATTTATATCTGCACCTGGGATGACCATCTTCTTCATGTGGACAAAGTCCTTCACCTACTGCAGGAAAACCAATTGTTTGTCAAAAATACCAAATGTTCATTTGGCACCAATGAAGTGGAATACTTGGGGCACATTGTCAACAGAGATAGGGTAAAAGTGGACCCCAAAAAGATACAATCTATGCAAGAATATCTGGGACCAACAACTTTAAATAACTTAAGGGGTTTTTCTGGGTCTTAGAGGCCATTACATGAAATTTTTCAACCATTATGGCAAAATTCCTAAGCCCTTGAATGACTTCCTTAAGAAGAATGCATTTCATTGGACACATGTTGTTGAGCAAGCCTTCATAGAGTTAAAGAGGGCCATGTGCACTACCCCTGTCCTAGCAGCTCCTGACTTCAAAAACCATTTGTGGTGGAATCATATGCTTCAGTCATGAGTATAGGTGCAGTTCTCACCCAAGATGGTCGACCCTTGGCATTCACTAGCCAAGTGTTGAGTGGTTGTAATATGGGTCGATCTACGCATGAAAAATAAATGATCGCCATTGTCCATGCAGTGCACACCTGGCGACCATATATCTTGGGACGTCATTTCCAGATTAAAACAGATCACCATAGCATAAAATATTTTTTGGAACAACGACTATCATCCCCAAAACAAAATAAGTGGATGAAAAAAATGTTGGGTTATGATTATGAAATCATATACAAAAATGGAAAATATAACATAGTAGAAGATGCATTGTCAAGACAACATGAGGAGGATGAATCCCTCTTTTCTTTATCCTTACTAGTCTCTGATTGGACTGAAGAAGTGCGTCAAGAGTGGCTAACGCACCAGACTACCTCCAAATTAATTCAGCTTCTTCAAGAGGACCCTAATCCTCCCACTGGCTACACTTGGAAGGATAATATTCTTCGATATAAGGATCGTTTGGTTCTCTTACTCTCCTCGACACTCAATCTTGGGATCTTAAATGAGTTTCACTCCTCATATATAGTGGGTCATTTGTGATTCCAAAAGACATATTCTCGTGCTCGTCATTATTTTTTTGGGGCAGGCGTGAAGAAGGATATACTTCAATTTGTCACAGAATGTGAGGTGTGCCAATGTAATAAAGGTGAAACAATCAAGTCTCTAGGCTTCCTATAGCCCTTACCCATTCCATATTCTCTATGGACAGAAATATCCATGGATTTTATAGTGGTCCTTCCTAAATCTGGGAACAATTCTGTCATCATGGTGGTGGTTGATCGCCTTTCCAAGTATGCTCATTTTTTTCCTTACCTCACCCTTTCACACTGGCACTCATTGCACAAGTCTTCCTAGATAATATTTTCAAGCTACATGGCATGCCAACCTCTATTGTCTATGATCGTGACCCAACTTTCACTAGCACATTTTGGCAAGATTTGTTTAAATTACAGGGCACCCAACTGAACATGAGCACAACTTATCACCCCCAGTCTGATGGCCAAACGAAAGTAGTTGAAAAAAAATTGGAAACCTACTTGCATTGTTTTTCTTTAGATAAACAACACCAGCGGGTGCAGTGGCTTCCCTTCGTATGGTGGTACAATACTTCCTATCATACAGCCACCAAAATGACCCCATATGAAGCGGCGTATGCCCAAATTCCACCGACAATCACTACCTATCTTCCTGGCACATCCATGGTCCAATCTATTAATACAATGTTGCAAGGTCATACAGCCACTCTAGCATCTCTGAAGGATAACCTCCACATGGCCCAAAATCTCAAGAGGCAATAGGTAGACCAGCATCGTCCATAAATGGTTTTTCAGGAAGGTGATCAGGTGTTTCTCGGGCTCCAACCTTACAAGCAAACATCTCTCAAAGCTCAGGGACATCAAAAATTGGCACCTAAGTTTTATGGACCCTACCAGATCATCAAGCATACTGGTTTTGTGGATTACAAATTGGCCATTCCTTATACTTCCAAAATCCATCTAGTGTTCCATGTTTCCTGTCTAAAGAAAGTGGTGGGATAGAATTGCAGAGTCCAAACCATCCTACCATAATTAGATGAAGAAGGTTCCATGTGGATCCAACCAGAAGCAGTGCTCAATCACCATTAATGTTAGTTGTTTGGACGCACTATTGAGGAAGTGTTGATCAAATGGAAGGACACAACACTAGAGGAGGCGACCTAGGAACCCGCGACCATACTTCAGTAGTTTTTGCACCTGCAACCTTGAGGAAAATGATGCGTTTGAAGGGGGAGGGAATGTTAGGATCTAATCCTAACCCCTCTCCATGGGTCATTAGTTAGTAGGATATGTTTTCTATTTAATAAAGGTTGACATTAGTTCATAAGGCCTAATAAATAAAGAATGATAAGTCAATGTAAGAAGACCTAATATAACCTTTCACTTGTAGAAATATCTTCCTCTAGAAGTTTCCATAGAAGGTATAATTAGTATAAATAAGAGTAGGAGGCATTGGATATTTTTTCTTGGAGATTATTATAATAGAGCTCTGCTCTGTTGGAGGCTACCCCCTTGAAGAGGAAAGTGAAAATTTCTATCATAATAAAGTTTATCTTCCTGGTGATTATTCTGGTGTTATTTTGGTGTTCTTCTGATATTTTTTGGGGTATATCATTATTATTTTGTCATTGCCTGCTAGATATTTTTTATTCTACATAATATATTGTATCTAGAATATTGCAAAAGAGGTCACTCTTATCAATTTTCTACAACAAAATTTACAATTCAGGAATATAACTAGGTAGTCTCAATATTACCCAAGGTAGCAAAACAATCATTTTAACTTCTCTTCATGCCTTAATTCAATTCTTGGCCAAGAGGCATCTGCAAAGGGAATCCTTTCCTAGACTCCTTCTCATTGCCACTTTCCTACCAAGCCATATCGATATGGCTACCCTCCATCTATGGATGTCAACCTGATCCATTGATTATCTAGAAATGCTCCAGCATGTCCTTTACTAGACTTTGGATCAACATCCATTGATCATTGTACCTTATCCTCATAAGGTAGTATGCATTTAACATCATCAACATTTTACTTATGTTGTTATAATCATATCATCACTAACCATATGATATATGACGACACCACATTCTAGATATAGTAACAGACTATAATAAGTATATATGCATGCTTACTCATTACCATATTCCTTACAACATATCCACATCTTGCATTTTCATGCATAAACAAGTAATCAAGTCAATAATCATGTACACATTTTTGTACACCCATGAGCTCTTAAATTGGATCGTGTGTCCATGTCATTTCACCTATTTTATGAGGACTATAATAGTTCAAAGAGCTCATTTTTCTTTTCTTAACTAGGTCATTTCGGCCACTAGTTTCATTCATTACAGGTCAAGTAATTGACCTTACAAAAAAAAAATTAGTCCTCCAATCATGAGGAATTTTGCATACATGGTTTAGTATTTTATTTAAGCTGTAAGTAATACAGCTAAGAACTCTATCAATCCATACCAAATTCCTTTAACCAGAAGGAATTTTTCCATAAGGATATTATCCCTTATATAAACAAGCATAAAAAAATGTAAGAGGCTTTATCTATCCAAGCGGGAAACCAACATTACACTTGAATGAAAAAACTCAACTCATCCATTCTCTAGACTCATGTAGTTCCTATAACAAGATTCTTCCATTTCACATCAGATTCAACCTTAGTTCTCATTAGCATAATCCCACTCATGTAGGTGAAGCTATCAATATGTCAAGCAACAACAACCCTTCTGTTTCAAGAAATCCCAAAACAATATTTCAATATGTAGTCCTTCTTCTCAAGGAACTTGTGTAGATAATAAACAACTTTTAACGCAAAGGAATTATTTCCAAAATTTTCACCTTGGCCTTGTTATATCATTCCCATGACTGATCTCTGGCCCATCTAGGCCTAGTGTTTGAAATCTTCTCTGATACCACCTTGTAATACACCCAACCCCCTAATCCTTACTTAGGAGGATGGGGTGTTAAAATTTCACCTTTCCTTAATCATACCAAAACATATTCTCAATAGCACCATCATCTTTTTCTCATCAAGATATTTCCAATGAAAGTAATTATGCTCGGATCTGAGTCCTGGATCAAAATTTATGGCCTTCCAAATTTTCTTAGGCCCTCATTGGTCCAAGGGCCACCTCACTAACATGTGGCATCCACATGGCCACCTATCCCTCATGTCATCCTACATGGCGCCAATGAAGAACTTGCCACCTGACCCATCATACCCTCCATATCAAAGGCTCTAATCAAGTGGGGCCTATCTTCATCATCATCGAGGTTCCCCTTCCACAGAGTTACTAATCACCCTAACTACCAACTCAGATGATGGCCACTCTATTGGTATTGATCTAGATATGCAAGTTCTCTGGCTTGACCTCCAACGGCTCTAATCATTTCAACGCTTCCAACATGCCCGAGGATTAACATATGTCTTCCCACCTTTTATTAATTGATCTAGTGGGTTCCACCATAGATCTATGGTCAATATGTTATCTCTCTTTTTCATCGATCAAAGATTTCCGTTGACCCCAACATCTCTTCTTCATCAACATTTTCCTCCTTCCCATCCTTTGGGATAATCCTGAATTCCTCCAATGGACAACCAGAATATCCCTACATCCATATCTAATAGTCTAGATTGAAATCGTAGATCTAAGGGTTTCCATCCCCCCTCCGAGACCACATGTGTCGGTCATCTAATCCACTGGTGACACTTGTCACCCTGATAGTCATAATGGTTGTCATGTTGGAACATCACATCATCATGATTTCATCGTCCCTTTATCCTCTTCTTGCATGAACATGTGTAACCCATGACAGATCTACGACTATCGTTGTGTCATGCCCTCTCACCAATCAACGGCCCAAATATTCCCAAGCCTTCATCATCGTCAGCACTTTGGGGACATCACTTGACTGCACGAACCTTTCATGCTCCAATGATGATGAGTTTGGATCTGAAAGTCCATATCTCATCGTCATCACCTCCATGGAATTGACAGTTTTGTTAATCCCCCAACCTCATCATCATCGACACTTCCTGGTTTGAATTTCACTTCACCAACTCCCTCATCTCGATGATGATGCACGTCACATCAACGGTCCATATTTCACCTTCAATGGATCTGTGTTTGTCATTTCTCCTTGGGCCACCCCATCATCATCGTCTCTACTCTCTCAAGACATTCATCGACCCTCCACCAACATATGGATGAGATCTCTCTATCTGTAGATCCAATGGTTGGATTTTAAGGAGATAATTGAAGATCCTTTTCTCCCAGCTAGGCCCACACTCGACTCATCATCCATTCAAATGTTGACATGTGTCATCCCATAGGACATGCTCACTACCACACTGACATTCCTCGTCATCATGTGCCACTTCCCCCTTTCTCTTTACTTAGAAGAAATCCACACCATCCTACGACTGAGATTTAATTTTTCCTCTGCACCGATCGATGACTCTTATCTTCTTCTGAAGCCTTTATCATCATCGGTGCTTTGTCCTCCACTCAACTTCACCAACCTTTCACCTCTGACAATGATACATATGGTGTCAATGGTTCAGATCACATTAGGGTTCCTCTCGACAGATCAATGGTTCTCATCTATCTCAGGGATTTCACTGTCATCATCGAAACTCCTGGTTCCAAATATTCACACATTTAAACACTCATCCTCTCAATGATAATTCATTCCCAAATGAAGGGAGGAGATCTATACGCCCCGCCAAATCAACAGTCATGAAACCACCAAAACCACTCTCTGATGGATTCAATGGTTTTCAATGGCCTTGGGTCTCTTTCATTTTCATCACTTCATGCAAGTGAGCTTGGGTACTCCGACAATTTATCCCTCCAACAAAGGTCCAGAATCTACCCATCATGCCAATCCAACAACTGTAAATCCTCTTAATTCAACACAGAGTCTTATTCAGGTTAACAATTTGATTCAGGACATTCGAGGAAAACCTTCCAAGTCTTTTCCAAGGTCTTAACAAGTCTTTAGGAGCTCTCACCTTGCTCCAAAATCAATAAGGAACTCCCTCTTCACCATTTAGGAGAATATTTCATCCTACAAGTTGTTCATAACAGAACAAGGGGGTTTCGCAGGGACTAAGGCTCTCTATCTACACAAAGATCCTCCCATATTTATTGGGTACTTCGTTCCACTCTTTCTAGTCAAGTTTTATAGTTGATGGGCTTCCCAATTCAAGGATTGAAAGATTTCAGGGATGTTCTATTTTCAAGTCTTCCTCACTCATGTTGGAGTGGTCATTCTTTTCTTCATTTAACTTATAGGTTTCTAATCAAAACCATACAATATTAATGCATACACGGGCATGCATAATTTACACATCTACACAGCATGGTAGGTATGCAATAACACATGGAAACATTTCATTAATAAGCATAACCTTCATAAACACCAATACGAGCCTAAATCATTCTTTGTACTCATTGCACAAGGCACATAATTACTTATATGTTCCATGCAGAAAGTAGCCAGGATGCCTTTCCAGCCAACCATAGGCTCAAATGAACTCAGACTCTACACTCTAGACACCCTCGTGCCTATCCATGATACCACCAGGGGATTTATTTTAGGTTCTCATAAATATTGGTATGTGAAGGTTACTCCACTCTTGGTGAAAATCTCCTCGCATCCACCCATCACAGGCCTCATCAAGGTTTATCATATGCTCTTTTCAGCATCAAACTGACGGCCTCTTAGCTAGTGTTGGGTATATGGACTCTCAGAGGGGTCCTGCAACCAAATTATTCCTTTGGGATTCACATATCTCTTCACATACATGGGCTCACTCCCTTCATATAGAAACCTATATCTCTATCTTTTCGGTCTTCTCCCCTCTCCTCGTGCATTCCCTACACATAATCATCTTTTGAAGGTTCTCGATCCACACACTTTTCCTTTTGTCATAAGGAACTCATGGGGTCAATATGGGATATATAATTGGTAATATTTTTTACATGTGGATAACAACTTCTGTTGTCCTAACCCGATCTCCCATACTAGTATTCATTGGGGTGGTTTTTTATTCAACTACCAACCCCCTTTCCATTAACTTTTTTGTCTTGAAATCAAGATAAAGAGAATTAACTTATTATTTATAAATCAAATATCTTAGCAATGGGATTTGGGTCATCTTAGCATAAATAACCCTTGCAATAGGATCCCCCACTCTTTCCTCTACTGGTATCATGGTCAGTACTTTTAAGGATTCACCCCACAGTTATTTGTTGGCACAATCAATTAAACAATAATACATTTACAATGTTTACATGGCATTGCATGGAAATCATTAATCGTGATTAATTACATATAATAAAGGGTTCAGAAAGGGGGTATTACATCCTATTTCTCATATAATCATTTATTCCATAAGCTTTGCAATCTACTATCTTGTGACCAAATTTTTTGCAAGAAAAGAAATAACCCAGAAAAAAAAATTTGATACCTATTTTTGAAGGATCTTCTTGATGGAGCAACTCTTCTAAACCCATCCTTATCTTTATTGAGTGAAAAATAGTCTTTTGTTGGTTATGATTTCTTTCCTTATTTTTTTCTTCACTGTGATTGGAACCTTTAAGAACATTTTCATAATTTTCAAGCCTTTCTTAAATTTTCTTTTTTGATGAATTAGGGCTTTCATATTCTTAAGGCCCTCCTGATTTTTGTCATAACCAAGACCTATATTGATGACTGGTGACCTTTGACAACTTAGCATATTATCTAATATTTATGTACTCTTTCCAAACTTCAATCTTCTATTCAAATGATCAGTTGTTTTCTCTAGTTCCTTTCCTAAGAAAATGAGTTCATCATTTAGCTTATCACAATTTTCTTTTTTTTCTTTCAGCTAACTCCTCGCCACTTCTTCTATCCTCTTTACCTCTTCTAATTGATTCTTCAGGATGATAACTAGTTTCTCTATTTCTTTGATATCATGTTCCTCCTCTTCATATTTTTTCAATTCATTTTCCTACTTTCTATTATTTTCTTTGAGTCTGTCTATTTCTTTTAAGGCACTAATGAGTTATACTTCAAGATCCTCTTCCACTTCAATATCATGATTGGCTTCTTCTCTCGAATCTGTGCTTTTATTTTCTGGTTCATCAGACTGTGTTTCTAGGGTCGTGAAGATAATATCTTCTATTTCATTATTTTTTTCATCAAAAGAGCTATTTTCCTTATTGATATATAGATTTTTCCTTTGTCTATAGGACTTTCCTCTCTTTTCAGTCTTTTCATTCTTGTAATTTTTTAATATGGAATCTTCTTGTTCTTAAGAACATTTAGTTGCAAAGTGTCCTACTTCTCCACAATAAAGACATTTAAAAAGAGGCTTACCTTTGTATTTTCCTTTAAATACCCTCTTGGGACTCTTAGCAAATTTGGCTTCTTCAGCATCTGGTTCACTATCTGGGTCGTCTCTTGTTTTGTCTTCTTTGATGTTTCGAGGGTTGCTTCCTTTTGTGTTGGCTTTTCTTTTTATGTATATAACTTTATATTGTCTTCATATTCCTTTGTGTGATCTTGTAGCTTGTCCCAAAGCTCTTTAGTTGATGTACATGTCCCATTTTGACTTTCTTTGAATCTAATAAGCCACTCAAACTGGCATTCATTGGTAATGTATTGTTTTCACTTTCCTCCTTTTTAGCCGCATTTGTTGGTGGATTTTTTTAGGGTATGTGACTAGTGACAATTGATTTCCAAACATCATACCCCAATTCCTGTAGATATACCCTCATTCTTATGTTCCAAAATACACAGTTTGTTCCATCGAACAAGGGAGCTTCTTCCCTCCAGTACATGTGTGCTACAGGAATTCACCTTTCAGCGGTTAGATTGTTCTTAAGGAACTCGCTATGATACCAATTGTTGGCACACTTACTTATACTGAGCGGGGGGTGAATTAGTATAATATTTATTTTTTGTTACTTACAATATTTATCAATTTATTTCTTTACCAAACATAAACAGTTAATGATAAATATATATACAACCATATAATCCACAATACACAGAGATTTAATGTGGAAACCCGATTGGGAAAAAACCAAAGAACATATCTTTATAAGATCATTTAGGAACCAACCCATTGTTACAATATTCACAGAAACCAACTTGCAAGAGACACCAATCTCCTTGGTTGAGCAACAACTCAGCAATGCATGTAGGAACCAACCTATAGCTACAATATTTGTAGGCACCAACCTGTAGGAGACACCAATCCCCTTAGTTGAGCACAAACTCAACAAAATGTAGGCACCAACCTACTGGAGACACCAATCTCCTCAAATTTTTAACAATAAAGAATTATATATTTCCTTTGAGCCTTCATATGCACTAATTTGTTTCTCTATCATTGTTGTCACAACACTCTTCGTCAATTCACAATATACATGACTTCAGATATTCCTTGCACCTCCCAGACACCCTTAGACAATCACATTTCTCTATCTCTTTCATTCTCTCGCATCCTCGGACCTTAGAGCCTCGTATATTCACATACTCATGTTTTCACACTTACTCACACTTCTTCAAAACACTCATGACATTGTTATTTATAGAGCCCATACACTTAATGATTTTTCCAAAAAAATATTTCTCATGAGATTGGATCTACATTTATTGGCTCTTTCTTAAACTTTGGGCTTCATAAATCCTTCGAAACAGGTCCCAAATTCCTCTTACTTTTCACGCTATCTTCTCACTAGACATAGCATAAACCTTATTTCTCAGCATCCATCTGATTTGTTCCCTAATTCAACCTCAACCATTGATATGTTATCTTGATGGTTCCCTACATCACTGGTATATTGGGACTACCTGGACATCAGGCCACAAACCTCAATCACTCAGAAGTTTTTAGATCAAACTAAGAGTAAATATCATCCATCAATTTATTCCCTGCATATCGAGATAGTTGAGTCTACCAGATCATCGGGCCCTTGGGCCTTTAACTTTTCATCCTCAAACTTTTTCCTTGATCTGATATGCCATCAGGATCACCGAGCCATCGATTCTTCAAACTTACATGCCTTTAACTTCTCACCCCGATCCAGTATGCCACTTATCGATTAGCTCACTAGACTCACGAGCTTACTAGGCCTTCAAACTCATGTGCCTTTAAATTCTTACCCTGATCGGATATGCCACCTAGTGATCGACTCACAGGTCTCACGGGCTTACCGAGCCCCCGATCCACCAGGCCCTCAACACCTTCAAACAGCTCCTTCAACCTTCCAGTATCTGATATTGGAACCATGTTTCACAGCACTGCATCATCAGTCAATCATCCCACCGAGACACGTGGGTATCATCCCACCGACCCTCAATACCTTAACATTTCCCTTTCACTCATTCATCTGATATTCGATATACCAATATGACATGGTAGATGGCATAGTCTTCATGTGGAATCATTTTGTATGTATACTAGACGATGTAGCAATAGTGCATGGCCTGACATGTGGCTATTGACATCACCTCCATGTGGACCGCAATTACGTGTGTTGGATGAAGTGACTATTTTCATGGATTTGAAATGGATTTTGTGTGGCATCTGTCATGGCGTTGACATGGTATCAGCACCGGACCCTTGTAAACTTCAACACTATGCAAACAACTCCTTCTAATCTAGTATTGGAATCTTGCTTGTGGAACTATGATACTAGGTGATTGGCTCACAAGCCTCCAGAACTTCAACACATCAACATTATTTCTATTCTTCTGGTATCTGATATGTTTGTATGTTGGGCCCCACCACCAGGGTATCGGACCACGAGACTCATTGGGGAACCAGGAACTTTAACACTACACTTCAAGTTATCACCTCGATCTGGTATTCGATATTGGAACCTTGTTTCTCTATGTTCCAACCATCGTGTTGATTTGGCAGATGAGGTGGCATCCACATGTTCCATTGTACTATCTTGTATTTGACGTGATTTTTTATGTGGCTCTCATCATGGCGCTAATGTAGCATTGACCACCATGGTATCAGGCTATCGGTCCCCCATAAAATTTAATAGTGTGCCGTTAACACTTCACTTTGATTTGGTTATCTAATATGGTGTGGCATTGACATAGAATCCCTCTGTATCTACAAACTGACATGTCACTAACGTAGCATGGCACGTAGCCCTAATGTGGCATCAAAGCTAGCCTACTTAGGCATTGGGCCACTGAGCCACTAGGCTACTGGCCTATCGGGCCCCGGGGAGTTTAATAATGCACTGGCACTTGATTTCTCTCTATCTTCGATATCTGATACACTGGATCCCAGTCCTTTGATCTTAGTCGTTAATTTTGAATGAGCAATGGTCAGGATTTAACATGTTCTAAGTCCATCGTTCTCCACAAAAAAGTTA
>CBVK0103101180.1:0-13948 GCA_900067695.1 Picea abies
ATATGGCCATAGGATGTATATGCATGTTTGTTTCTCCTGAACTTTTCCATCAAGTATATGATGAATCACAAGGCCCAACTCTAGATGAGTCAAGGACCAAATTGAAGGTTCTATTTGGGAATAAGAAATATTTCATAAAAAATATTGATAAGATAGAGATAGTATAAAATCAACTGTAATATCAGTCCTCTTGGTTTAAAGAGCCTTCTACACATGCATCTGCACAAATTTTTGTTCCATTCATTGAAGATGATGTATACTCCATTTTAGATATGTTTTCTAAATCACATATGGAAGATATCATCCATGCATATCAGGATCCTCATGAAACCACCTTTTCATGCCCCGTTCATGCATCCCAGGAGCCACATGCAGAGACTCCCATGCATGCATCTCAAGAACCAAAAAGGGAACGACACACATTAGATTCAATTCTAAAAACTTCTAAGTAGAACTTGCATAAACGTATTGGATATTTTAATTCCTCTCGGAAAAATACCCAATTTCAAAAAACAATCATCTGAAACAGAGTCCAGGAAGTGAAGTTATGAGCATTTTACAATCAAATTTTTTTTAGCGGTTTTCTAGAAACGACCACATGATTTTCAAAGTTTCATTTAAACTTCATTTGGATATTCTTCATTACAAAAAGAGAAAGTGGATATGTGTGAACATCTCACTAGTGAATATACTTCATCAAATCCATGCAAAGATTTACATCTTCAACAAAATATTCAATGAGCACAAACTCACAAAGTTTCGAGGTCTTCATGGAGTGAAGGACACAGTTACTTAGCAACTGATTTTTGTTCATTCTCATTTTTTTTATGCATTGTACTTTGAGGGGGGTTTTCCTGTGAGATTTTCCCTATTTCCTCATTTTTTCAGTGTTTCATTCCTATATGTATTGTACAATGGGTACCTAACATGGCCTTGGTTTTTGAGATATATTCATCTTGTACACCCTATTAGTGTTCAGGGGGGGTGTTGGAGATAATTCACACTCACCTAGAATTATTTTCCTAAGTTTGATAGTCCAATGTTGAAAACACTTCCTTAGATGATAATATTCTCTCTAGAGAATATTCCCCTACAAAATAGAGTGCTCCTCTTCAATTTATATTTAGTTACACTCAATTACACTTAATTATACTAGTGTAAGTAACTCATGATTGAAAATATTAGTTTTATCACCAACAGTTGCATGTGTTTCCCTCACTTCCATATGTGTGACTCAATTAACTGATTATTGCATGGATCAATTAACTAGGACTAGGTGGAAGTTGACTCCAGTGTCTATCAGTGAGTGTCTAGATATCTCTATATCACTACTATGGAGCATTAGTTAATCATGTAGCCTATATCTATTGTAAATTATTCACTCTTTGAGTGTGGAATATATCTATTGTAAATTATTCACTCTTTGAGTGTGGAATACAGTTAATACATTTCTATTCTTTTCTCTCCAATTTTTTTCTCATCCTCTCAATTTTGCAAGATGTGTTTGCTAATCTTTTGCTAGCTATATCTATTGTGCAGATACTCACCACATTCTACAATAGGCCAATGGGGAATGAGAGCTTGTTGTTTGGGACTACTGCAAAAAATATAAACGGTGATATCCTTACACATTTTTTGGGCCGGAGTGCCTATCTATGCATATTTTTAGGTTGGAGTGCTTATGTATATAAGCATTGGCTAGATTTATTGTCCAATTAAAATATGGAAAGCCTATATTTGTGATGTCAATAACATCAGTAGGGTGTTGTGCAATGAGGACAATGCCAAAAATAAGGGGAGGGGGATGTAACACCCCTAGTTTTGATCCCTCTGAACTAGAATGTATTATGAAATTGTGACTTAGGTCGATGATATGATAAAAGTTGAAAGGCCAGAGTTCCTAGAAATGTAATACTTTAGTGTGTGTGTGTGTGTAATAGATCATTGGATGCCATATGGACAAGAAAAAGAGAAAGGGGGCTATGATTCCACAAGAGAGGGGGGATGGGGGATACTTTTATTATTCATTTTATTTACCCATGGTTGTAGGAAGGGGCATGTGAGTCTCTTAGGGAGACCACGTTGTCTCTTGGGGTGTGTGAATCTCTTGGGGATACCATGTCCTTTCTATTTAAACCGAGCCTGCTAGTTATTTGGTGTTGTTCTTTGTTGGTTTTTCATCATGTGGATCCTTCATTTGTTGTTCATTTTTTGTTTCGTATATTTTCCTCATTATTTATCATCTATGTTCTCTTGGTATGAGCATGGAAACAAATGGATGGAGGTAGAGATCCATTGTTAGATGGTTGTGAGGAATTATTGATCATTCCAAGAGGGAATGGATGTTTGTGTGCATGAGTTTGATGGAATTTCTAAAATATTTGTCAGTAGTTGTTATACTTGTAGTTGTTATACTTGTATTTGATTATAGTTTTTATAGGTTGTGCAATCATGTTATTAGATGTTATGAGGCTAGAAATACATAATTGAGTAAAATTCTCATAATTATTTCACAAGGAAATAATTATTTTTCCACAATTTCATAATTATGAGATAAGAATAATTTCATAATTGAGAATAAACTCATAATTGAAAAGAAATTTCATAGTGAGTTGGAAAAATATCATAATTGAGCATGGAACTTGAGAAAAAAGATCATAATGGAGAAAACATTCATAATAGGTTGGCAAAATCTCATAGTTAAGCATGAAATTTGTGCATGACTTGTAATTTCTTAGTTCACATTCCATAAAGCGTATATATGACTTGTAATTTATTAGTTCACATAATATCAGGCTATCCATGACATGTATCCACGTATCCATGACTTGTATCGACTTGATTCACATCTCATGAATCCTATCTTCAATCTCTTCTAAAATCCTGTAAGAAGAGGCCAAATCAAGGAGATGGAAAGAAGATTTTTGAGGGTGGTTATGCTAGAAAAATAGAGAGATTAGCTCAAGAGGCTAAGGAGGAGCATCGAGAAAATGAAACTAGAAGGAATACGTCAACATTTAAGGTATGAATTAATGTAATTTTTTCATGATAATGAATAGATCATTGGTTTTCCTCCATATCATTTGTGTTCGATTCTTAAATGTTTAGATCTGATTCATTATATTATAGATATGAGTAGAGTCAATTAGATCCATGATTCTAATCCAAAGTAGAGATATAGAGAGGTATTCATGTCTTTTGTATGCAGGAAGTAGTTTTTGGAGCTTGGATATTGAGTTTTAGGACTGCAAACAACCAGGATATATGAAGGAGAACCTACAAGAAAGGTATGAAATCTCCATAAGTCCTTAGGTTAGTAATGAATCCAAGTATTCGAATATAGATCTAGATTAACAATAGAAGTATAAACCACTTTATATCTAGGATCAAAGGTGGATCCTAGGGATATATTGTTTTCCAACCAGTGAGATCCCTATGAGAATTTTTCCCATAGCATAATTGGTGATTCCACTTGGGACGTCCATTGATTTTTTTCCTTGGCTCTCTTAAAGAGTTTTTCCTCTAAAAAAGGGTCACATCCTTCAGATACAATTATCTAAATTTTTGTGCACAATCTGAAGGAATTAGCTACATATCTGGATTCCTCTCAAAATGTTAACCATTTTGTTTTTTAAAATCATCTAGAACAATTTTCAGAAAGCAATGTTATCATTGATTTAAAATTAGCTATTTTGCAAATTTTCTAAGACAACCACGTGGAATGTTTGGATAATATATTTTGATAGATAATTTAGATTGTATCTAGAAAAAATCCATGAGAAATATTATTTTCAGGGCTTTCTTTTGATATAGTACACCATAGTCTTTTGGTAAATACAGAGTGTGTTACAGTCCCTGCAAATTTTCCCTCCCAAACTCTAGATCTCCTTTAGATTTTTTTATTTTTTTTTGGTGTGATCTCTATAGTGACATTAGAGTGAGCTGATCTAGTCTCATTCCCAATATCCTAAATCCCCTTCACTTTTTTATTTTTTTATTTTTTTATTTTTTTCCTTTTGCATTTCTTTTTCTTGCTTAGATCAAGAATTGTTACATTTCAATTGAAAAAATATCAAAAAGACAAAAAGATTTGTTGCATGCTAGATTTTCCTTTGAAGCACTAGTGAAGAGAATGCATTAGGATCATTTTTTGGTTATATATATAAAGTGCTTGTTGGATTCTCGATGTGTGAGGTTGTGCTTCTAAAATTTTGCAAAGAAAAGGAAAATAATCTCTCTCCCTCCCATAGATAGAGTTCATCAAAGTGAACGAATTACATTGTCATTCTTGCAATTGCTTGGTTGGGTCAAGAGTCAAAACATAAATAAATCTTCATCCACTAACCTTGGACTTAAGAAAAATCCTTAAAAATAAATTGTAATCTAAAATCAATTAGACATCTTATTTTTTATAGTAAACCAACATTAGATAGGATTAGGGCCTTGGATTAGGATTGGAGAGTAAACTATCCAAGGCCACAAAACAAAACCTAGAAGTCATTAAGGAGTTTCAAATCCATCCTTGTAACCAGTGTGTCAGGAACCTCCTATAACATAGGAGTTAAGAACAAGGTCACATCGAGGCAAGTAGGGAGATTACTCGTCTCTTCTTGTTTTGGTGTTTGTGATAGTGCTTTTATTGATATGTATATGAGGATTCTATTGTTTAACACCTTCAAAGCTTCAGCCTTAGTTACCCTACTCTTATATGCAACTGGACCTATAATTGTTCACCCTATCATTGATTGTAAGGTGGTATCTTTAGTGTCCTTTCCTAGGTATCTATAGAGGTGACTGCAGGTGGGACTTTCCTGTAGTACCTGGGGAAGATGCTCATTTTCACTCTCAGTTCCCCCATAGGTTGTCCAACATAATAGAAGGTACCTTCATTGTTCATGTTTGTTTCACATAGATCATCATAACTACTCCTCATACCTTCACTATTCAATCTTGTGGGGACTTCATCTCCCCCATAGGGTTGGTTTTCGGAAGGCCCCTGAGCCAATTGGTATTCTTGTTATTATCTTAGATTTGATTAGGGATGTGCTCTTTGAGTCTGATTCTAGGTTGGTCATAGGTTGAATTGTGCTTGGATTTTAACATAGTATATTCATTGTGGTTGAACTACCACTCTAGTTCCATCGACTACGAGGACTTGAACCCATTATAGAGGAACAACCACCTATGAAGAGGTGTGAGATAGTTGAAAAATACTTTTAAGGGATTTAACATTGGCTCAATGAGACTAGTTTAGTCAAGGTAGAAGTGGTATATGAACATCCTCCACAAAATTTTAATACTCCTTTGAATGAGCCAGACACGCCTCTACTAGTCCAAATGAGGGAAATTTTTAGTGCACCTTTCTCTTTGTTTAGTCACCCTCCCACCATGTCAGGAACAAGTGTTTCTTCTAGTTTAGTTGAGGCTATGAGCCCATCCTCAAGTGGGACAGGAGGAAATACCCTAGGAAGCATCCTAGTGATGTCTACGTTGCCACCCCTTAACTCCATTAGATCTACACCATCCATACCATTCTCTTTTGGATTCACGATCTGGGGGATGCAATTCATGTCATCATCTCCATCCTTTACTTTACTGAGAATTTATATACCCATCCCATCTATCCTAATTCCCATCTTTGGATCTTCTTCCATTGGGGGTCGAGCTTTGGTTTCAACATCGGGGGTGGAATTCCTTCCACCTCCACCATCCCTATGAGAAACCTGGTATCATTAGGAACTAGTTCACCTTTTGGGTGGAATATGTCTAATGGTTTTGGAGTTATCCCTAGCCAGGATCGGGATAGTAGTAAATCAGGAGGTTTTAAATTTTCATTGGTAAGCACACATTTCCCTAGGGGTACATCCCTATGGGAAATTTTTTCACCTTGGGGAGGTTTTTCCTTTGTTACCACATTAGGTCATGGGGGTTTCTTCACTGGGACTAACTTTAGGAATTATTTTCCTCCAGGGTCCACATTTATCTCTGGGGGAAATCCCCCTGGGGGAATATTTGGTTTTGGGAGTAGTCATGCTCTTAGAAATGCCACCATCCCAGTAGGAACTCACTCTTCAGGAGATCCCCAACCCTCCAGTAGTACCAACATAGGGGCACCACAAGGTCCATATAGGAAAAAAAATACTTCACCTCCCTCCCAGTATTCATTTTTTCTATTGTCTTTCCTCACAATGTTAGATTTACCGGATTTGTCACAACTAAAAATGACCCTATTTCCCATGACCCATCATGGTCGACAATGCCTTCCAAGTTGTCATCAGATATTCCAAAATTTGATAGAAATCTAGAAGAGGACCCCTATACACACATCATGAAATATCACTTATGGTACTCATCCAACTCATTGATGGATGATAGTGTGAGGTTTCATCTTTTCAAGAGATCCCTAACCGGAGCCACTGCCAAATGGTACTAGAAATGGAATTATTAATGCATCAAAAACTACCCATATGGTATGAGATAGGAACTAAGCTCTTGACTTCACTACATCAAGATAATGCCACTCACATTTCACATCATCTACATGAGTGGCGATGAAGGCATAGGATGATTAAGACTTAGATTCTAGACAAACTCCTTATGGATTGGTTCACCAAGTCCCTCTTACCACCCATTACCATGGATGTTGCTATTTCAATGGATGCAGTTATGGATGGGGAAACCACCGAGGATTAGGCCATTTTTGTGTGCCCAAAACTTGGACTTTATTTATTCATGGTCAGGTACACTATCTAAATTAGTACTCCGCAGAGTGATTTACAACTAGGGAAGAAAATACATGGCAATATAATTAGACAACTTTTACACAAGTAAACTACAAACTGCAAAACAAATGTTAGGAGTCTAAATATCAACACACAACCATGGACATCCACACATACTTTGTGACATACAGTTCAAAAAGTGACCTGCAAATAAGAGAAGATATACAGGGAGGTGAATTAGACAAGCAATCTGAAATTAAAAGATATACAAAGTGAGAAAGCAATTTGAAATTAATATATATACACAATAAATAAGAAATTTTGAAATCGAATAAGTATGAAAGGAAATTATACAAATGAAAATATATATTGATATAAACAATCACCCAGACCACTGGCGGGCCCCCCAGAAGGTCGTGTAAATACTTCAACAGGAAAACACAATCACTGGGTTAATGCAGCATTGACATTGATCATTAAAACATAGCATATAGAAAAATATAGATAATTTCTCTGTATAAAATAAAATTCATGTCCTCTTCATGGAATAGACAATGGTATTTGTAGATTATTATAGATCTTGAGAGGTCGACCACTGGAAGGGACGAGACTCTCTAAAAGAAATAATTTCATTAAATTTGTTTTAACAGAAGCATCTTCCTTAACAGTCTTGTGCGCTCCACTTAGCGGCCGCTACAACCACCCAACCCTAGATGCGTTGAGATCCATAGATGGAGGGCATGGGTAGGCATAAAACCCATCTCTCTGAATCATCCATCAAATCTTGTTAATGTGCTAACAACCAGCTCCTATGCACTCCAAGTGTTGGATCGAGTGTTGGATGGAGTCCCGAATCGAGTGTCAAACGAAGGTATGGATGAGGGATTGGATGGAAGACCAGATCATGATTTCGACATGTTTCAAGCAAAGAAGAGCATCAGATCTTCATAATCAATCAACTAAATATGAATTAATTGTAAAACCATTGCAAAAATGATGATTATACATACCTTGTGTGATTCCATTGCAAATTGATTCAAAAATCTTGATAATACCTTTAAAATGGACAAATGAGAGCATAGAATATATAATTGTCATATGCAAAAAGGATTTGGCCATTGAAAAAAAATAGTCAAAACACCAAACCAACATTTCTCCCATGCCTAAGGATTTGTAGGTCCCTCTGAAAACAAAAATGGATCACCCGACATAACTATACTCGTGAAGGAGGTGGTGGATTGGATTTAAAATATTCTCCCTCTTTCCCTAGGGACTTTGTCTTAGGACTTTTACGATGTTTCAATTGCATCCATAGACTGTGATTGGTGGTGTTCATCTGATCAGCTAATCACTGAAGAGAGTTTACTTTTTCTTGTAGGAAAACATTGTCATGATGGAAATTCCTATCTATAGTTTTTTGTTCTGCCAATTGTTGAAGTAGTTGAGCATTTTCTTGTTGCAATTTATCAATAGCTGGGGTGTGATCAGATGGCAGAAGAGAATAAGGATTTGGCTCCTTCATAGATGTAGAAGGTATATCAACTTTAGAATACAGTGTAGGAATCTGGGAGGAAGGAGTAATAGTCTTTTTGTGAGGGAGACTTGGTGTTGGTGTAATAGGTTCAGATTTGACCTATTTATTCGGCTTAGACTCCTTTGCAAAAAATTCCATGAGTATTTAATGAGGGGTCTCATGATCGAAAGAAAATTGAATAGGATTTGAAGTGATTGAAGGTTTTATATTGGGCTTTCCACTCATACTTCGGGTGCTTCTTCGAATGGATTTCCCCTTGAGTACCCTTTGGCTCCAGAGAAATTTTGAAATTCAGGATTGAACACTCTGTTATATCTTGGATGTGCAAATTGATGGTGTTTGAACCACCGATCCCCAACCCATGGAAATTTTGTAGTTGAGGAAATAGATTCCTTAGAGACAAAGAAGACCAGAGACCCTACGTGATCCAGTCTCCCATCAAAACCAAGAGATAATTGGAGAGAGATGCCATCTTCATGGCATTGCATACTAGCTAGGAACGGTCCCCACCCCACCCAGAGGAAGATCTCTCTACACGCTATAAATTCTGGAATAGCCAGTAGCTCAATGTAGGAGGATGGTTCATAGTGGTTTGACATGGTTACAGAGTGAGGGATGAGAAGGAGAAATAAATCAGGAAGAGGGTGAGCATGACACAACAAAAAGAGGATGAGCGAAATGGAAATTGGGGCAGAGTACCCAGTTTTTAAGGCAATTGTGGTTGAAATGGTTGAATTCATGGGAGAATTCATCATACACAATCACCGTGTGTGACCATAATTGTGCTATTTTTGAATTTGAATGGTGTGTACTTTGGAGGAAAATGAAATCATGTGATAATTAGATCAATGTCCAATTCTTAGACTTGGACATTTGAACATAAAATTAATTTATAAGTTTAATTTGATTACTAACATGGATTTTGAAAAATATACCATTCAATTAATCTAACTTACCATTGCAACGGGTGTAATTAATTCGAACGATCATACCTGCATGCAATCATGGTCATTTATAGTATATACATACCTTACCCAATCCTCCATATGGAACTTCATTTGGTCCTCCAGATGGCACTCCATCCGGTCCTCCAGATGGCACTCCATCTGGTCCTCCTATGTAAGTGGAAATCATCCCAAATTAAATGGACATTCACCCATAACACTTAACTTGGACAAGATTTGGTAGGCATGGTGAACATGAGCATGGAGCATGGATAGGATGAGTGTGAATAGGATTATCCATTGTTGATTTCATTCTCATCGATCTGTAACAATATAAAACAACTTGTTCCTCTTTTCATAGGCGTGTAATACAAATGATAGTGAGCATTTAGTAGTTTGTTATTGATCTGTAATTGTCACAAGGAACCAATTAAGCAGTATTCCATTATATAAACATAAAAATTCACAGGAGGATTACAACACACACAATGATGTTGGCAGTATAGAATTTAGCATACCAATACAAACAACCATTGATATAATAGCCCATGATATTGTAGAAACAATATGACAGAATTTTTGACAGAGATTCTACTTCCTCTTCTCATGGATTGTAATATAGATGGCAGTATTTATCAGTTGTCAGCTCAAGAATTCCCTCTCCCACTCCTAAGTATTATGACACCTCACAATAAAATATATAGGGAACCAGTCAATTCTCCCAATAGCCTAAGATTTACAGTTTTCCAAGTGTAGATATAAATTTCATACATTAGTTTGACAAGACGGTTAAAATATGGCTCGACCTGTAGGACAGAACATCCTACATATAGTTAAGAAGAGGTAGGCAAGTTAGTCTTAGGATGGAGTTCATTTACCTTTGCTTAAACATGCATACTTCTTTTCATCTTTTCCTATAAGTAATGTCATAAATCAGGACAAGTTTTAATATTTAGGAATTTTATTTATTGTTTGTCAGATCATCACCCTCGCTATGTAGAATGCATCACTGCCAGCAATCCTGTTCACTACTCTAATAGGTTTACCTAGTCATACCATAGGCCGGTACCTGTTGCCAATAGATCTGTTTAGTATCCCGATGGGTTAGCCTCTTACACCCTTTTATAGTAGATACTAGTCCACCATATTTTAATATTTTTGTATAAAGATTGCTTTTTGCAAGAAGATGGGGAGTGATGCAGGAGCATCATTGGAAATCACGCAGATCAGGACCACTCATCACATGGGAATATTTCTAGAATCTCAACGCTGCCAGTCTCGGTGAATATTTTGAAGCACGTCTGAACTCATCGATTAGCACACCTGAACTCAATGCCAAAAAACTCTTTGAAGCACACTTGAACAATTGTGAGCAAAGTAGGAGTTTCCACTCCTACTCTGGAATATGACTGATCTAAGATAGTTGTTAGGTTAGGTTTTTGAAGTAGCCAAGTAGTCAAGGGGAACCCTAAGAACCCTCTGAGATAAATAAAGGTTATGTATGCCCAAAGGAGGCTAGCTACAAGTTATTAGGAGATTTCTGAGTTTTCAGTTTCTGTTTTGATTATAGTTGTAGCCATTTTCACTTTTGAATATAGAAGAAGAAAATTGACCCAATGCATGGTGTGTACATTGTTTGCAATTCCCTATTATTGTTCTTTCAAGAATGAATGATTGAATTTTGTTATGAGTAGATGAAACTGTGAATGTTAGGATAAGTTTCAATTGGTTCTCTTCTGATTTAGGTGGTGCAAGGTGTTCACACAAAACGCAAGGAGTCCATTGTCGGGATCTATTTCGGTTCCAAATCTCAGAAGAGATAACATGAAACTTCCTTTTGGAAGGAGTGTAAAGAGACTGGTGCAAGGCATGCACAATTGTTCGCAAGAGTTCAAACCTTGCATAAACATCTAGTGCAAGGACTGCACAGATCCGATGTTCGACTAAGCATCGAAGGGACTTTGTAAGAAGTCAAAGAACCATCAAAAGGAGAATGCCAAGAGGGTGAGAGGAATTTCTCTTTGAGAAATCCTTCGGATCTGAGTTATCAAAATCCCTGAAACATAAGGAGTGCATGGGAAGTCAAAGTCTTCACAAGATGAAGCCTAGGAGGAATAACACTTTTCATAATTGTTAATGAGATCCAAGAGTCCTACTCATCAGGGGAGCAAAGTTTCGAAACCTTTGAACACTTACAAAGTCTTCTAAGTCAGATAAATCATAAGCTCGGGAGGAGGAGAGACTTTGGCCATTGGATCAATAGCTGCTTGATTCAAGACAAGGTATGTGAGATTTAACGCTTCATACAAAGAGGAGAAAGAAACCACCAATATTTGAGACTTGAAACTTCCGAAGTTCGGAGCTCTAGATAGTAAAATCTCCGTCGTTCGATCATCTAAAGAAGACAAAGCTGTCATATCATCTGAGGTGAACTTTCGACATTGGATCGAAAAGGAGAATATGACCCATTGGATATCGCGAGCTCAGGAGGAATCAAGTTTGAACTCTGAGATTCTTGAAGCACGGAGTGTGAGAGAGATGAAGAGACGAGGGTCATCGATCTATCAAAGGACACTTGTCAGCAGATCACAAGCTCCGAGAAATTTGTCATGGGATTTTTCAGTTTGAGAAATCAGGTCACCGAACCCCGAAGACCCAAATATTTGAAGTGAATCTGAGCCATCAAATTTGGAAGAGACATGGCACAGATCCGTGAGCTCTGGGTAAAGTCCTAAAGCGATCTCTGGCCGTATGATTCAAGGGAGATGTGGCATGAATCTAGTACTTTGGGTAAAGACCCAAAGTAATCCTCAGTTGTTGATATAAAGGAATATGTGTCAGTCGATCACAGACTTCGGATAAAAGCATTAGCATGAGGGTGAATTTTGAGATTTGAAATCTCAGAAGTCCGAAACCCAGAGGAGATCTTGACCATTGGTCGAGAGGAGGGTCTCAGACTGTTGATTCGAGTTGAAGAGTCAACCACTCGAAGTGAAGGTAGGAACGTTGATCTTGAGGACAAGTGTTCGTAGATCGTCTGCTCCGGAATATTGGAGTATGGAGGAAGGTGAGGTTTGAGACTTCAAAACCTGGAAGTTCATAGAACTGCAGAGACTACAGATGTTGATTGAAGGGGATAAGTGTCAGTTGATCTTCTGATCCAGGGGATTTCTCTGCAAAGGAAACCAAGTTTTGAGATTCGAAAGTTCTGAATTCCAGAATTTTGAATCGATCATAGCTGTCGATCAGAGAAAGGGATATCTAAACTATTGATTCAAGAGGATAGATCTCAGTTTTCCATTTGAAAGCACCATCGAGATCATGATATCAATGGTCATCTCACATTGTGGGGACAGAAGTTGTGAAGACTTAAAAAATTTGAGGTTGGGCCGCAATCCATACCGTGGTTTCTCGAGGGAGACACATGGAGGCTTGAGAATAATTATGGTCCCAAAGGTTGTTTGACTTCAAACCACTTGTGACCACACTCGCAATTGCGTGGTCATCACCCAAGGTCACATCGGAGGAGGGGTCGAGATAGAAAGCGCTAACGCCTAATACTCTAAGGTTTTCTTAGAGCATGAAAAGAAAGATCGTGGGTGCCGAGAAGTCTGTGCAGGGAGCTGAGAGGATATGTGGTTAACAAAGAATGAGACTAGTGGGTTTTTTAGAGATTCAACTGACTCCAGAATCAAATATCTTGACTGGGAGGTTGTGTAAGCCTCAGGAGGGAAGGGGGTCTGTAAAAATTTGTATTAGAGCCGAAGTTTTTCTTGCAGACAATAGGCAAAGGAGAGGAGGTAGAAGAACTCAAAGTTTTACTCTGTGTGTGACAGACAGTCAACATAATGCCACTAGGGAGATGAGTGGAACCACATTTAGCCAATCGAGTTGTAGAAAGGGAGATGCAAGAAATTTGTGCAAGATTAGAGGTGATGGAGGCAGCGCAAAGGAGAGAACTTGATGTTGGAAACATCAGCGATGCAGAGAGTGAAGAAGTAGAAGTCGAAGAAGCTAGAGGAGAGGATGTTGTCAAAGAATGTTTGCTAAGAGTAGTTGCTATATTAGGAGGCAGAGCCAAGATAGAGGTCCCAATGTATGAAGGCAATTTAGATGTTTAAAAGATGTTGGATTCAGTGAGATCCATGGACAAACATTTTGACTATGAAGAGGTCAATGAAGAGAAATGGGTGAAACAGGCTGTCACCAGGATAAAAGGACATGCAGTGTTGTGGTGGGATGAACTGCAGGTTGAGAGGAGAAGCAAAGGAAAATAGAAGATAAAGAATTGGGAAACAATGGTAGCCAAGTTGAAGGCTAAGTTCATGCCCAAATATTATCAAATCAATCTATTCAGGAAGATGCAGAACCTAAGACAGAAGGGGATGAAAGTTAAGGAGTACACAGAGGAGTTCTACAAGCTAAACATCAGAACTGAACAAAGGGAGAGAGATGAATAAAAAGTTTCCATATATATAAATGACATGAGATATGAAATCCATGAGGAACTCAGTATGATGTCATTAAGGAAAGTGGAGGATGCTTATCAGTCTGCACTGAAGGTAGAGGAGAATTTGGCCAGAAAACAAAGCCAGCGAGGATGAGGAAAAATCCCAGCCCCCCCCAATAAAAGGGAGTTACCCATGACAAGGCACATAAGTCTAAGGATGAGGCCAAGAAACCACACAGTCACTCATAAAGAGGAGGAAGTTCCCGAGGAAGACAGGGTGGTGGAAGAAGTTATTCTA
>CBVK0103101182.1:0-11071 GCA_900067695.1 Picea abies
TTGTATCAACCATTGCCAATACCAAAGAGGCCTTGGGATGCAATAAGCATGGATTTTGTGTTGGGACTGCCAAGAAAGAAAAAAGGATTTGATTCCATATTTGTGGTAGTGGATATATTTTCAAATATGGCACACTTTATCTGATGCCATAAGACTAGTTATGCAACACATGTTGCAAATCTATTTTTCAAGGAAGTTGTGAGACTTCAAGGCCTACCCAGAAGCATTTTCTCGGACAGAGACACAAAATTTGTTGGTCACTTTTGGAGAACACTGTGGAAGAATTTGGGGACAAATTTGTCCTTCATATCAACTTATCATCCTTAGATAGATGGGAAGACTGAGGTGGTAAACCAAAGTTTGGGAAATTTATTGAGGAGTCTGGTCACTAAGCACCATAATCAGTGGGATCAGATTCTTCCACAATAAGAATTTGCATACAATGACTCACCAATTAGGAGCATGGGAAAGATCCCATTCCAAATATTGTATGGAATGCAACCTAGGGGAGTATCTAAGTTGAGAGACTCAGAACAAAGTGATATCAGGAGCGTTGGAGCAGAAGATTTTTCTACAAAAATGCAGAAGCTCCATAGCTAGATCAGAGGACAGTTGCAAAGTTCTAACTAGGAGTACATATGAAGAGCTTACCAACACTGTAAAGAACTTCAATTTGATGTAGGAGATCAGGTTATGGAAAATATTAGTAAATAAAGGTTCCCTAGGGGAACATATAACAAGTTAAAAATGAAGAAGATGGGACCATGTAAGATCTTGAGGAAGTTTGATGCAAATGCCTATGATATTGACCTGCCAGATGATGTGGTCATATCACCCATATTCAATGTTTCAAACTTGTATCCTTACAGGAAATATGACATAGAGGGATCAAAAGATCAAGAGAAGGTCCAGTGGGAGAAACAAATGCCTATAACAGAAAAACCATAGATGGAAAAGATTGTTGATCAGAGGATTGGTAAGATGACCAGAAGGAAGACCTATTTGAATATCTGGTCGAGTGGAAGGGACACCCAATAGAATATGCCAGTTGCGAAAATGAAGCTGATATCCAAAAGCATCGAAAGTCAGTGCAAGAGCTCATGGATAAGAGTCCATGAATTTTTGTCAAGGGGAGTATGATGCAGGAGCATCGTTGTTAAGCACATGGAGCAAGACCACTCAGCGCATGGGAATATTTCTATAATATCAATGATGGCATTCTCGACGAATATTTTGAAGCATGTCTAAACTTAGTGATTAGCACGCTTGAACTCAGTGCCGGAAAAATCTTTGAAGCACACTTGAACGATTGCTAGCGAAGTGGGAGTTTCCACTCCTTCTCTAGAATATGACTGATCTAATATAGTTGTTAGGTTAGGTTTTTGGAGTAGACAATTAGTCAAGGGAAACCATAAGAACCCACTAAGATAAATAGAGGTTATTTATGCCCAAATGAGGCTAGCTGCAATTTAGTAGGAGATTTTTGATTTTTCAGTTTTTGTTTTAATTATAGTTGTAGCCATTTTCACTTTTGAATATAACAAAGGAAAATTGACCCAATGCATGGTGTGGAAATTGTTTGCAATTCCCTATTATTGTGCTTTCATGAATGAATGAATGAATTTCGTTATGATTAGATGAAACTGTGAATGTTAGGATAAGTTTCAATTGGTTCTCTTTTGATTGAGGTGGTGCAAGGTGTGCACACATAACACAAGGAGTGTGTTTTCAAGATTTGCTTTAGTTCTAAAGCTCAGAAGAGATAACATGAAACTTCCCTTTGTAAGGAGTGCAAAGAGACTAGTGAAAGGCATGCACAGTTGTCCGCAAGAGTTCAAACCTTTCATAATGATATGGTGCAAGGAGTGCACGAATCCGAGGTTCGACTTAGCGTCAAAGGGAATTTGTAAGAAGTCAAAGAACTAGAAAAAGGAGAATGCCAAGAGGGAAAGAGGTATTTATCTTCAATAAATCCTTCAGATATGAGTTATCGAAATCCATGAAACGCAAGGAGTGCACAGGAATTCGAAGTCTTCACAAGACAAAGCTCGAGAGGAATAATATTTTTCATAAGTTTTAACAAGTTCCAAGAGTCAAACTCATCAGGGGAGAAAATTTTTGAAACCTTTGAACACTTAGAATGTCTTCTAAGTCAGAGAAATTGGAAGATTAGGAGGAGGAGTGACATTGGTCATTGCATCACATCACCAGGATCAATAGCCATCTCATTCAAGAGAAGGTACACGAGTGTTAATGCTTCGTACACAGAGGAAAAAGAACCCACCAAGATTTGAGACTTGAAACTTCCAAAGTCTGGAGTTCTGGATTTCCAAAGTAAAATATTCGTTATTTGATTATCTGAAGTAGACTAAGCCATCATATCATCCAAGGTGAACGTACGGCGTTGGATCGCCAAGGACGAATCAAGTATGAAATATGATATTCCCAAAGCGTAGAGTGTCGGAGAGTTGAAGAGTCGAGGTTCATCGATCTGTCAGAGGACACTTATCAACAGATCGCGAGCTCCAGGAAATTTTTCATGGGATTTTTCAGTTTGAGAACTGAGGTCGTCGAACCCCAAAGACCCGAATACACGAAGTGAGTCTAAGCCATCGGATCTGGAGGAGGCATGGCAATGATCTGTGAGCTCCAGGTAGAGTCCCTAAGCGATCTCTACCTGTCAGATTCAGGGGAGACGTGGCATGAATCTGTGTACTCTGGGTAAAGACCCGAATTAATCCTCAGTCATTGATCCAGGGGAACATGCGTCATTTGATCACAACCTTCAGATAAAATCATTGGCGCAAGGGTGACGTTTGAGATTTGAAATATATGAAGTCCAAAACCTGGAGGAGATCTCGATCTTTGGTCGAGAGGAGGGTCTCATACCATTGATTTGAGTTTGAGAGTCAACCACTTGAAGTGAAGGAAGGACCATTGATCTTGAGGATAGGTGTTTGTAGATATTCTACTTCGAAATATTGGAGTACGAAAGAAGGCGAGGTTTGAGACTTCAAAACCCTAAAGTCCTAAGAACCACAAAGATTACAACCATTGATTGAAGGGGACAAGTGTCAGATGATCTTTCGCTTCGAGGGATTGCTCTATAAATGAAACCAAGGTTTGGGATTCGAAAGTTTTGAAGTCCAGAATTCTGAATCAATCACAGTTGTCGATTGGAGAAAGGGATATACAAACCATTGATTTCAGAGGATAGATGTCAGTCATCCATTTGAAAGCACCATCAAGATTGTGAGATCGACGGTCATCTTGCATTATGGGGAAAGAAGTTGTGTAGACTTTAAAAAGTCGAGGGTGGGCCGCAATCCATGCCATGGTTTCTCCAGGGAGACACGTGGAGGCTTGAGGAGAATTGTGGACCCAAAGGTTGTTTGAATTCAAACCGCTTGTGACCGCACCCTCAATCATGTGGTCATCGCCCAAGGTCACATCGGAGGAGGGGTCAAGAGAAAAGGTGGTAACGCTCGATACTATAAGGTTTTTTTATAGCGTGAAAAGAAAGGTCATGGGTGTTGAGAAGCCTACATAGGGAGCCGAGAGGATATTTTTTTAACACATAACGAGACTAGTGGGGTTTCATAGAGTCAACCGACTCCAAAATAAAAAATCCTGACTGGTATGTCATGCAACCCTCAGAAAGGAAGGTGATCTGCACCAAGGAGACAACTCTAAATTTTTTATTTAGGACTGGGATGTTATTTAACTTAGAGGATGACTCTTCGTTATGTATTCCTTATAGATTTTCCTAATGTAATGGATACTTAAGTGGACGTATCCTATCTAAATATATGTTATAATCAAGCATTTTTAGTGTGTAGTGTATGGTACCATTGGAAAAGAACACAAAGGTATATTTAGGCCCTACTCACTTTCTTCTTTTTTTAAATTTATATTGATGTTTCCATGGCTAACCGCTAATCATACCTTCTTTCTACTCTTTCATAAAGATACTTTACTCACCCACTCAAGGTTCTTGGGGAAATTACACAAGTAACATCTAGGTTTGATAAGACAAGGTTTCTCTTCCTTATATCCTTTAGTGGTGGAGGTTATGAGAAACTACCATTAAATATTCCTTGAGAGAAAGGAAGATAGAAATCTTGTAAAAATGGCTAATTCACAACAAGCGATTTCTAAGCATAATAAAAAGTCATTATTCAATTGATTCTTAAGAATACAACATAAATCAAATATAGAAACATTTTCTTTTGAATTAAAATACTTCCCTTTTTGTATCCTTGAAGTTATCCACTTGTGGTGAAATAAATACCTGCAAAGATCTCTAAAATTGTTTATCATCAAAAACATACTTTAAATTATTTACATATGTATAATCAGAATTCAGAAAAAGTTTCAAGAATAGGGGGAGGGAGAAGAAACTTCCCCATCCACCAAGGCCAATTCCTTGTCGGTTGACATGACCCATAGAAAATATTCTTTGGAAATGGGCCTGTGGTAAAGTTTAAGTCGGTGTCCATTCACTATGAAAGAGACTTGTCCATCATCAATTTTTTTTATCTTAATAGCCCCATTATCATACACAGTAACTACCTCATAAGGACCCAACCATTGAGTGGTAAGTCTACCTTTAAAAGTTTTGAATCGGGAATCAAACAACAAATCCCAATCACTAGGTTGAAATTGTTTCTTCTTAATAAATTTGTCGTGCCACTTGCTCCTTTGGTTTTGAACTAAAATTGTTCATTGGATAGAATCTTTTATAATATCATCTAATTTGTTCAGTTGTAGGGATCGTTGTTTTTGTGTCTCATCTAGTTCTAATCCCAATTTTACAGCAATATGGAAAGTCCTTACTTGGAATTCAATTGGTAGAAGTACCTTTTTTCCATAAACTAGTTCGTATGAGGTATGCCCAGTGGTGTTTCTCCAGGTGGTACGATATGCCCACAAAGCCTATGGAAGTCTATCATCCAAATATCTTTGGTGTAATTGGACAGTTTTTGTTAATATAGTTTCCAAAACTTTTCCCGTTGACTCTACTTGGCCATTAGCTTGTGGGTGATATGGAGAAGACTTGCAATGCTTGATCCCATATTTTTCTGTTAATTCCTTCATCAACTTGGAAGTGAATTGTGTGCCTTGGTCTGTAAAAATTTCATGAGGAACACCAAAGAGGTTAAATATGTCTTCATAAATGAATTCAACAATAGATTTTACGGTATCCCTAAACAAGGCTTTTTCCTCTACCCACTTGGTGAGATAATATGTACAAACCAAAATATAATTCTTCTTACGAGATATGGGTGAAATTGGTCCTAAAAAATCAAGGGCCCATTTCTCAAAAGGTTCTATCATAACTTGGGCATGTAATGGAATTTCATTAGCTGATGTGGGTGTTCCTAGCCTCTAACAACTATCACAACTTCTCACATATTTGGAAACATCCTTAAAAATGTTGGGCCAATAGTAACCTAAATGTTAAAACTTATATTTTGTATGTTTGTCAAAAAAATGTCCACCACATGGCCCATCATGACAACTTCATAGGATGTTTGATATCTCATCTTCTCAGAAGCATCTATGAATAATCGCGTCTGGTCTAGTACGAAAAAGGTCATGGCCAACCCAAGATTAGTTAGCACTTTACGTTATAATTTGATGCTTTTCATGAGGTGACAAATGAGCTGGTAACTTTATAGTAGCCAAATAATTTTCCATGTCTACAAACCATGGGGTATTTATGGAGAGGTAAAAGAGATTCTCATCTGGAAAACTATCATCAACAAGAATATTATCACCCTCATGATTAATGCGCGAAAGAAAATCAACTACTAAGTTCTCTTTTCCATCTCGGTCAAGGACGGTGATATTGAACTCTTGTAATAACAGGAGCCACCTAGTTACTCGGCCATTGGTAATGGGTTTATTCATGAGAAATAAAATGGTAGAGTGATATGTATGTACAAATACCTCATATCCTATTGATGGCATGGACAACTTCCAAGAATTCGTTTTTGGTAACTGTATAGTTTAAATCAACAGGGGACAAGTTCTTACTCACAAAGTAAATGGAATAGGATTTTTGGTCTTCTTTTTTTCCTAATACTCCTCCTATTGCAGTATCAGAGATATTAGTGGATATGTGAAGTGGAAGGGCCCAATTGGGTCCCCAAAGAACTGGTGCCACATATAATCTAAATTTTAGAGTTTCAAAGGTGGTTTGACACTAGTCAATCCAATGAAAATCAACATCTTTTGTAAGCAATCCAAACATGGGTGCAACAATCTTTGTAAAATTCTCAATAAATCACTAGTTGTATCCAACATGTCCAAGAAAGATTCTTACCTCTTTTTTAGTCTTTGGAGGTGGAGGTTTGATTATTTCTTCAATCTTAGCAGGATCCACTTTAATCCTTTCAGATGAAACATGATTCCCTAAGACTACTCCTTTAGTCAACAACATTTTACACTTTTCATGACTTAAGGAAAAATTCATTTCTTGAAATCTGATAAGGAATTTCTTTATATTATCTAGGGCTTCCTGATAAGTATTTCCATATACTGTAAAATTGTCCATATACAATTCCACACAATCATGAATGAGGTCAACAAATATCCCTAATACTGCTCATTGAAATGTGGAAGGAACATTACACAAACCAAATGGTAAGACCCTATAGGCATAGGTTCCCCAAGGAAAAGTGAAAGTAGTCTTCTCCTTATCCTCGAGTGCTATGAGAATTTGGTTATATTTGCTATATCCATCCAGGAAGGAAAAGTACTTCTTCCCTGACAAGGTATCTAGGACTTTCTTAATGAAGGGAAGATGCAAATAATATTTAAGAGTGGCCTTATTAAGTTCCCGGAAGTCAACACAAATTCTCCATTTTCTAGTTACTTTCTTTGGAACCA
The DNA here is from genome assembly GCA_900067695.1 of Picea abies. NCBI lineage: Eukaryota > Viridiplantae > Streptophyta > Pinopsida > Pinales > Pinaceae > Picea > Picea abies. Next base: position 6,895 of record CBVK0103101182.1, read on the forward strand.
CTACAAGTGGGGATACCCATTTAATGTCAGATATTGGATAAATAAAACCGACATTCAATAGCTTTTGTATTTCTTCTTTTACTATATCCTTTAGTGCTAGATTCATCCTTCTTTGGGGTTTCCTAACAGGTGTTACTTTTGCTTGGGTATATATGTGATGAATGCATGTGTTAGGGTGTATAACTTTCATATCGGTATATTCCCAGGAGAATGCCCTTGATTGGTATTTAAGGACATTTACTAACTATTTTTGTTGATCTGCATCTAGTCCAGAATTTATATCTAGGAATTTCCCAGGACTAATCTCATAAGGCATGGTATAAGATATGGCAGATTCATATATCTCAAAAATAAAAGATGTTTAAGACAAAGTTGATGGGTCCAACTCTTCCTGAAATTCTTCACCAAACATATATTCAAATTGGGGAAAATATTGTGGAAAATCAACACACATGATAGAAGAAATCAATTGATTTGTCACGTTTTCCGTTGTTTTCTCCTGAAGTGCCCAGGAATGATCACTCGGAAACACAGGTTCTTCCTAGTTTTCATTCTCATATGGACATTCAAGCCACCATAGATTCTCCAAAATAGGTTGAGTTGGTGGGTATATGGTAAGATTTTGTATAGAAAGTCCATTAGAGATGGTCATTTCACCTTCTCTACAGCCAATAAATGCATTGGCTGTGGCCAACCAATGTCTTCCCAAGATAACGAGATTCCCTTTAGCAGTATCTTTTGAATGAATGACAAGAAAGTCTACTGGATATTCTCATGATGCTAATGTAACTATGATTTCATCCAAGACTCCTTCAGTTATAACTTTTTTCTTATTTGCTAATTCCAAAATAGTTGGGGTAAGTCTAAGAAGGGGTTTCAACTGTAATTCCTCCAAGGTAATAATAGTCATAACATTAATGGTTTTCCCTAGGTATATGAGAGTATTTCTTATGGGAACCTTATTAATGGTTATTGTTACTATGGGGTTCCCTAGGTTTGCATACTTTGTGACCCTAGGATGCTCTGATATGTATTTAGAACATTCACCTATCAAATGTATTGTTGGAGGGTCTTTCTATTTCCTACCTGGTTTCTTGATACACAATTCTTTGACCACCTTACTATAAATTGGAATGTACTTTATGGCTTGTAAAAGGGGAATTTTGACACAGATATTCTTCAATTCATTTAAAATGTCAAATTTTGATCGAATCGTTGGTTTCTCAATTGCTAATATTTCTAGATAAGGAGGGGATTTTGTAATATGTGAAGATTAACTTTGGGGATGCTTATGTTCCTGGTATTTAGGAATGATAAAATCTTCCCACTTAGTGTCATCCGTAGGTTATTTGGGATTTTCAACTTCTTCTTCTTCCTAGATGACTACTGAAGGCTTATGTCTATCTAGAACTTTTCCCGACCTTAGTTGAATATCATGTAATGGAATAGGAGAAATAACATATGTCGGGAAGGTTTGCAACTCAACATTTTGAAGAGGTTGAGTTGGTTTGTTATTTGGATTAGGCATGGGTTGTTCCAGTAATAATGTTGGTCTTGGGGACCTTGTATTCTGGTATTGTTGGGGTTGTTGTGGAATAAGAGGTAAAGGTGGGGGACAAAACCCTAGAAAAGGTTGATGGATGTTTGGTGGAAACTGTGGGTAAGGATGAGTGGGCCTAGGAACAGGTGTATCCTAAGTGTTTCCTTGGGTATTTCGTCCTCTACATCCTTGTAGCCAAGGGTGGTGTGAAGCATACTGTGGAGACCAGCTTTGCCAATTTGGTGAGTTCCACTATTGTGGTTGTCGATAATAAGGTGGAATTTGAGGTGGTATATCTTGGTACATAGGTTGAATCCTAGGATGTCGTGGCCTCCTACGTGCATAAGAAGATTCCCCAGGATCCCCACTTTTGTAAACGGATAAAAAATCGGGCAGTGATGGGAATTTTTCAGTTGGCTGGTCTTCAGTAAAGAAGCCACAAACTGAAATGTTTTCTAATGGGAACTCCCTTGAGGGATGCTTCCTCCTCCACCTTGGAAAAAATATACACATTGTTGCATTCTCCTCCTCCTGTTTCTTCTTAATTTTTGGGTTGTCCAACTGGGAACCTATTGTACTTAGGATATTTGTTTTGAATTTCTATAGTAGGTTTCCTATCTCTAACCTTTTAATAGCACCTGAACTAACCATTTTTAGGTTTCTACTATAAGGATCCCGAACACTCTTCCCAGTTTTGGCCCTAATCCTTGAGAAATTTCTACACATTTCATAGATTTCAGTGAATGGTTTATGGGAGATTTCACTTGATGCCATCAATGTAAGTGTCTCTAGATATTCTTCCAAATTCCCTTTAAGGAAAAGAGTCTTGACTGCATCATCTGGAAGGTCATGGTATTTTTATTTTTGTGAGGTATAAGAAAGCCGTTCCATGTAATCTTCGAGACTCTTGTCCTATAACTATTGAATTTTAAAAATATCATTGCGGTAATCCTTGGATTTGCAGTAGTATTGGTATTTATTAAGAAATATAGCTTTCATGTCTTCCCAAGACCTAATAATGGACTCTCCTAACCCCATGAACCATCTTAGTGAAGAATCCTTGAGAGTGGAAGGAAAAAGTTTTAATTTCTGGGCATCTTGCAAGTAGTTGTAGCTTCTACACAAGATGTCAAACTCAAATAGGAAGGTATCTGGGTCTTCACTTATTTTACCATAAAAGGTGGGGAGTGAAGAGAATGGAATGTTCTTCATGTTGACATTTTGTGTGGTATCCAAAATTGGAAACCCAAAGGTGGTTTCCATTTAGTTTCCAACTTCTTCTCCCTCATCATGTTTCACATGGTTGTGATCTTCCTGATCATCCATACTGATTTGATTCCAAAAGAGAGAATACTTGAATGGTTTTATCCTTAAATATAACAAAGTGTTCCAAGGTTCTTCTCTAGGAAGAGTATCCCTTTGATGGGAATATTTATCTACTGTTTGGATGTCCAAGAATTTACTCGAGCTTGTTGAAACTATTGGTACCAAAGTTGATGTTTCAACTTCGGATACAATTATATTGGTTGAACAGCCAAAACAAGCATTCACATGTTTAGGATCAATGATATCTACAAAGTTATAGTCCCATGATGGTGGTGAAAAGGAAAAGGTTGTGTTGGCTAGTTCTGATGAAGGCTCAAGTGGTCTTGCCTCCTGTCCCACTATTGTTGATGTTTCAATTTTATTCTCTATAGTGTCCCCAGTTTTGGTCTCTTCAGATACTTCTTTAGCTCCTTGGGTTGAGATATCCCCTACTTTTCGGTATTTTTCTGCGGAGTTTATGGGTGGAGTGTTCCTTCCTCCAAAAAGATTAGAAGGAACCTTGATCGGAAGTTTTGGTTTGGTTTTGGTATATCTTCCCTTTGGGTCCCTAGGTTTGTTCATGAAAGAAATAAAAAAATAAAAAATACCATTGGGTTTGGGGGAACCTTCTATAACATATGCACAAGTTCTTACCTCTTGTATTAAAGTTCCCCTACCACCAAACTAGTGCTAATGTTTAGAAATGATCTACTTCCTAACTATTTTCTACCTTAAGACAACTCCCCGACAATGGCACCAAAGATGATGGGTATTCTATATGTACTAATTCCCTCAATTAAATTGTCAACCTGGGGTAAGTAAACTTAGAGTTGTGGCATAGTATGAGCCAAGGTAAAAAGAAAAAGCTAATCGAAATATTGACTAGCTAACGAGATGGTTTACCCTAGGGATCAACACTCTTTTCGATTTACAATTCTACCTTTTAAATAGATGACTTTTAAAATATGTTTAAATAACAATTGATATGTAAATAAACCTTCAAATAATGAGCTTCAAGCAATTCTAGAACTATGAACCATTTGGCCTAAGTAGCTTTAAACAATCTAGGACTATGAACTATTCAATCTATCTCTAAATAAGAAAATAACAAGTAATCTATTTCAGAGCTAGTTAATCTATTCAATCTATCTTTGAATAAGAAAACAACAAGTAATATATCTTTGAGCTATTTGATCTATCTACCTCTAAATGAATAAGAAAGTAAGCAAGTAGGCAATTAATCTGTCAAAACTATCTTTATAAGTGAACTCTATTCTTAAAGTAAAAACTCACAATTATTTCTATCTTGCAGAGAATAAACACTAATCTACC
>CBVK0103101215.1:0-25703 GCA_900067695.1 Picea abies
AGGCAGAATGGCAAGGGGGGTATGGAATTCGCCTGAGCACTATTGATCAAGGCAAATAAATCTTGGTCATTCAAGAGTTGTGCGTTTGATTTTGGACCCCCCCCTCACCGCTAAAGGTAGAAAAACAAGGGGGCTCCAGAATGAAGCCTCAATCGTAGATTTGTGTGGGTGGACTCTAACCGTCCAGACCTTCTTGCTACTTACCCTAATGCGCATTCGCACCCCAAGTTAAAGCCAACATCTCTTCCTCACATCTTATGGTCATAATAGACCCTGAATCCTCTGAGAGGATCCTTTCCATTCATCAGAGCCTAACAACATGCTAACATATTGATGTTTATAAGTCTGGATTTCAGGGTTTGAGAGCAAAGGGGAACATGCCCTTTGGTATCCCGAATGCCGAAACGTCGAAGTGTTGAATGAGCCTCAATCGGTGATTAGCCCCTTGGGTTATGCCTTGGTCAATATGACCTCTTCCCATATGACCACAGTCTCTCTTCCATCGGGATTTATCAAGGAGGGAGCCTGACCTCTTGTCAACGAGACTCCCGAATCCCCAATCCTTGATTTCCCAAAACGGGTAATCTCTCGACACGTAGCCTCCCGAAATCGGTCGTTCTATGACTTCTTTGGGGTTTCCACCATGGAACATCCCGATCTCTCATCACCAGAAATCCTGAGTTCTCGATTCCCGATTTATTGAAATGGGAAATCTCACGACACGTGGCCTCCTTGAATCGGACGACCCAAATCTACTTCGGGGTTTCTACCATGGAATGCCCCGATCTTTCATTACCAAAATTCCTGAGTTCTCGACTCCCGATTTCCCGAAGTGGAAAATCTCTTGACACGTGGCCTCTGTTACTCGAATGATCTAGGTCTATTTCGGGGATTTTGCCCCTATTCACTAGGGGTTTAACCCTCAGGTATCTCCTGATAGATCCAATGACTGTCGAGTTTTCCAGCCGAGATCTGATGGCTCAGACAGGTTCTTAACTTGTGTGCTCTCCCACGACTCCCTGGACGTGGAAAGATCAACGGTTCGAATGCTCTCATGGACCTTGGGGATCTATGGTCCCGACCTCTTCGCTACCCATGAAGACACAGAAAGTCACAGGGGTAAGGAACTTAACATCCTACTTTCTCCTACCAAATCTAACGGTCATGAGTGACCACAAATTTCCCGACGAAATCTCGTCCGTCAATCACCACCTATCAAGGTTAAGGCACTTAACTTTCTAGCTTCTTCTTATTATTTGAAAGTTGTGAGTGACCATAGATCTCCCGATGGGATCTTGTCCATCAATTTGATACTTATCAAGGATTTATTAAGGCCTTGCGCCTTCACGTCCTCCTTCCAGGCTCTTGATGGGATTTTCAAGAAGGGTATATCTATGGGTAGGTTTACCCAGGGTACTATCTGAGGTAGATAAGGGTACCTCTCTCCCGAGAACCAGGCATGAAGTCTGAATTAGATCAGTATGCATATAAATAATGATTTATGAGATCATAAGCCATACGTAGTCTTTCCATTATAAACATACAACTACCAGTACTGATCAAGACACCATATAGACATTCTTATAATGAAATCATTCACAATTTCATAGCTTATGATCATAAATGTCAGAATACATATATTTCAAGATGCCAAAGGAAAAACACTTATCAGAAAGTAACACTAAGGGTTATGCAACTACTGAGAGGGGTGCTCATTTCCACCCAACCATAGGCTCAGCTAATCCCAACGGATTTACCAGTAGCCACCCTCGAGCTAAGGCCACGATGCTGTGAGACTGCGTCTCTGTTTTCTAGTGACCAGAAGCGAAGGTTACTCTCCTTCCTCTCTGTTATCACTCACTCTACATATCTCCAGATTTCTCTTTCTCCCCTCACATCTCCCCCCAGTCTCTTCTCCCCCACACCTTATCCTCTTGCGAGGTTGCGTATGGCCCGATTTCCCTTGCGCTGGTCAGGCCTGACGGCTCTATGGATGGGCGGTTCACCTCCCCATCCCTCATTAATTCCTGAGGATCCATCTACCTACCAGCCTACGAGACATTTAATTCTGGTCCAGCGAGCCACTTTTGGTTCTCCGGGCTAGTGAAGTCCAAATACGGTATTGTTTTTCGGTGGAAGTTAACGCCACCTTTCCAGGTGCCTTCCACTACCTTTCTGCAACCATCGTGGTCTCTTTTTCAGCATATCCCTGCTCAGTAGTCCTGCAATATAAATTCATAATATTATTCACATTCATCGACCTTTTCCACAAGGTCCATTCACATCACATATTCACATTTTTGAGTTTTCCATAGTTCTTGGCCAGTCCATTTATTTTTACAAACTGGGGGAAATAGGGTGTTACACAAACGCATAGTACCGATTTCACAAAGAACTCAATTATTTAAATAATAAAAGGGAAAAAAACCTAAAAGTATTATAAGAATCCCAACGCATTTTCTATAAAATTATTTTAATCATGATAAGCTTTAAAACTAACGGATTTAAGGTAAACTTTAAAGAGTTTTCGGGATTCGGGGTTTGCTGAAAACATATTTTTCAATACAAATTGAATCGCGAAATCCCAATCCCCGATTTCTCGAAATAAAGAGAGTTATTTTAAATGTTAATTAATTAATTCTCTAACGCAAAAAGTTAAGGCTTAAGTTAATCATTTCAGGATTTCAGGATTCGGGGTTCAGTGATAACACATCTCTTATCGAAAAGATCCCCGAAATCCTGAATCGTGAAATCCCAATCCATAATTTGTGTTAAATCGAACCAACTATGTTTTGTCCTTAACCTTGATTAGTTAGTTAATTAAGATGAATTTAAGTCCTATTTTTAAAACACGTCATGATTTCGCAACTTCGGAAATCAGGATTCATCAATGACATACTTCTTGTCAAAATGATCCCCGAAATCCCGAAACACTAAATATCAATCAATCAATTAGCTAAAATGTTTAAGTCTTAATTAACACATCGTGATTTCGCAATTTCGGAGATCAGATTTAATCGATGACATACTTCTCGACAACACGATCCCTAAAATCCCCAAGAACAAAATATTTAGTCTTAATCTATGATTAGCACCAATTAACCTTTTTCCAAAGCATAATTAATGATAATCATTTTTAAGGTTTCGTTCATGTTTTGACTTCCGATTGAGTAAAATGTCCCGAGTTTTCTTTAAAAATTCAAAGGCGCTAAAATACAACCATTTAAATAATGAATCACAGGTGATACATGGTACTACTGCGTATCTTAGTAAAATATATTCCACATTAAATGCCTTGAATTCTTGTCAACTGCGTCAATCCCATCGCTTTTAAATGAATTAAAAGAGCATTTGAATGTCTGTGTTTTCATTTTATCAAGTGAAAGAAACACTTAGTTGAGCTCATTCATTCATTTTCTGTGATAGGTTTTCCATTTAACGTAAAGTCATGGCACCGAAAAAGGCATCGAAGAAGAGTGAAGATACACGGGAAGGAGATATCATCTCTGACACCACGCCACATGCTATAGACTCCATTAAATCTTGGACTCAAATCTCTGAATTTCTGGAATGTGAACTCAAGAATGCTCATCCTAATTCTGAGAATCACTATCGAGACATAGTTGAATCAGAGCTTCATAAGATCGTTGCACGCCCTCGGCTCGTGGCATACAATGATATGATCAGTTGGGCCCTGGAAAAGGTCGATATCCCGATGAGGAGAATCTTAAACGATCAAGGAGTCATCATCAGCTCATTCAAGCCAGAACATATACAAGTAATGTATAAACTCTCACCAAATCCTAAACATACATTTAATGCCAAGTTTTTAGCAGAGTTTCGGAGGAAAGAATACACTGAGGTAGACTTGACTTATCCTGATATGATTAGAGAATGGTGGAGGTGTCCATCAAAATTTAGAGCCAATATCCATGGGGTTTATGCTACATCATCCTTGAATGAATACATGGTCTATGTAGCCATTATGCTATCTAGACTTTTCAGGAGAAAAGATCCCTGCCATTTTCTTGTAGATTGGGTGTCTGTTTTGGAAGAAGCTTCAGAAGAGTATGCTTTTAACTGGAGTAAGATTTTTTTAGATAACCTAACACAATAAATCTCAAACTACAAAGTTGCAAAATCAAAGGGACAATCAGTGGCCTTTTACATGTCAGCATACATTATGGATGCAATCTACTATGTGACTCCTTTTCCTTTAATGAATTGGAGTTGGAACATAACTTGTCCAGAACCCATTCATGAATATCATTCTGCCCTTTGGGAAGAAAATGCTAAGGATGCATTTTATGAAATTTGTCATTTTGTTATAATTCTGATGCATAAAATATTTTTTAGATGTGAACCCCCTCGCATTTCCGATACAGTCACAGAAAATCTTAAAGATATAGCCGACTGGTTTATTGACGAGAAGTTTTCCTACATTAGGGTTTATGGTTGTTCTATTCTGCCTCATGCACTCCCTAAATTCCCGCTGGATAGATTGGTGTGTAGAGAGGTATCCCACCAGATAGTAAAAGGCATCATTGGATTAGAGCTAAAGGCAGCTCATAAGAAGTCATGGCCAACTTTCCCTGTACATGTCGAGAAATTTTCATTACTGAATCGAGGCCATTCTAAAGTAGAGGCTGAATCACTAGAAGAAGTAAAATTGTTAGATATTGAACACAGAAAGCATGAACCCTATCAATTAATAAGCAAAATTTTGATGCATTGTAATTTGAAAGCCTATGAGCATGAAACATCTTTTTATGATGACATATTTAAGGAGGTTAAATCCTATGAAGAGGTATTGAACAAAGTACAAGCCCTACCACCTGACACACAGATTTGTTTCGCGTCATTCTAGAGCCATAGGCAAAGCTGTTTACCCAAAACTTTGTAGGGAAAAGCTACGACCCCACCTCAAGAGTAGGAAGGGCCTCCCCCAGGATTTGAAATAAATATACGAGACAAAGAAAATATTAAAGGCATGATGAAGGATACTGGAATACCTTCACAAGACATGGAAATTTCCCAGACAAAAGAATCATAGGCAGGGAAGTGAAAGGAGCTAGAAACATCCCCAGAAATCCCTAAGGATGTTCCAGAAAAGACAAGAGGAACAACATCGACAGAGCTTGGAAGTCCCATTGCTTCCTTGACTCCATTGCAGTCCACTTATGGAAACCCCCACGAGGGAGATCTGTATGTCAGTTATTTGGAGCCAATTTCTAGGGATGAGATTCCTTCATCATATTATTTTTTTAGTAAAAAGAGAAGGGCAATCTTGAAATAAGAAATCCATTCAAGAGGAGATGGGATGGTTAAAAATCATAGGGTCATTATAGATGGAAAGAAACTTAAAGATGGAGAATTTGCTACAGAGATAGTAGGCACGATGGGAGCTTTAGGTCGAAAAATTTATATTTTGTGGGCAGTTTGACAACCATGTTGGAACAAAAATACCAAATGATAGATCAGCTACAGGGTAAATTGAAAGAAACTGAAAGAAATATCAGTTGGGGAATTAAAAAAGGTCTAGAACAAGCTAGATTAAAAGATATTCAAGAGATTCAGAAAATGAAAACAAGATTAGAGGAAGCAAATTAGATAATACAAGTCACCTAGGCATAGTTCATAAAGCAGGAAGAAGCAAATAAACAATTACAAGATAAGATTAGTTCTATTTCAAATCAAGTGGTAGAGCTTGAAATTTTCCAGGTTCAGGTATTGGGAATACATTTGAAAATAGTAGAGGAACAACAGAAAGTGTTTTTAAATATGGAATTTGTCCAAAATTACTTTCAGGAAATGAATAAATCTTTAGAGAATGTTCTCCAGAAAGAAAGAGAAGTGAAAGCGGCCAGAATGACTTTCCAAAAAGCAGTAGCCCTTTCAACAAAGGAAGAGGTTGGAATGATTCAGAAACTATCCATTTTAGAAGAAGTTAAAGGAGATGTATTACTCAAAGTGTGGGAAGTAGACCTGGCCAAAAATAAAAGAATAACCAGAGATTTCAATGATTATTGTCAAGGGATTTTTGATCTCTTAGAAAAGACTTCATTGAATATTGGAAAAAATCATTGTCCTGGCTTATTAGGAGAGATTAACATTGTCAAGCACCAGCTAAGGTTCAAGGAAGATTTGGAGGAAATGAAGGTAGAGATCCCAAAAATTAAGGTAATCAATATCTCCGAAATCGACAAGTGGATGGTGATACCGAACTTAAAGTTGCAAACTATTAAGTTCACAAGGAAGATAATAGAAGATCGTTTGCCCAAATTAAAGAAAATATTCTTCATATTTGAGGCAAAAGAGATACCAGACGTTCCCAGAATTTTGGTGAAGTTTTTGGGAAAATGTATTCACTGTCTTGAGGCGAAAGAAGGAACTTCATCAACACAAACATAAAAGTACTCTTTTGAATATTTTCATCATTAGAAATTAGAAGAGAAATGTAAACGGTTTGACATGATTCATCCATGTAACTATAGCCTTAGGAAGTTGGTTAATCACCAATGGGAAAATATTTGATGATCATGTATAAATATATTTTGAGAAGGCAGAGAATGGGCTTTTGGTTTTTTGAGAGAGCCGATTGTATTAAAAGTTTTCTCATCCACTGTGATCTACAATATAGACGAGATTTTGAATCCTGCCAACTTGTAGCTATGTGTTCTTTAACCTTGTTTACCATATTTTTCTATGTTTCCCTTTCAATGTCTTTCTAATGAATGATCAATTTGAAGTTTATTTTATACATCTTTTATAGTTTAGATTGATTTGGTTATCAAATTATTTACATCTTTTCCTATGAAATTGCTATCAGTAATTTTAAGACCTGTGGATCATTTGAACCATGATATTTAACACTTCATTAGAAATGTCGTTTTCTTCTTTATTTCCTGTTACAATATGAGATTCTTTCTTGATTAAAGCCTCATATTTTTTAGTAGTATTTCTTTGTTATTTTATGATTCTCAAATTTTTTCATGTCCAGAAAACAACCTCAACTGTATTTATGTTATTATTTTGAATTTCAAAACTATTTTTCCTATTATCATCTGTTAAAAAACCAAAGTAACAATTTATCGAATTCTTTCACAACTAAATAAAATTTTACTCCTCATGACTGTCCCAAATAACAGACAACCCAACATAGAACCTGGTCTTCAAGATCAAACCATTATCGCTTTAAACCTATTTAATACTATTTTGCAAACAGTGACTAACCGGGCTGAATTAGAACCATCATGGGCTACTATTGAGAGAGATATCAGCATCCAAGAACAATGGGAAGCTAGACAGAGACAATTGAGAAACTGATTCTTCTTTACCCTTCTTTTTTATTCTTATCCTTTAATTACCTTTATCTTTACGGATGCCTTGACGGTATACTTTACATCCTTAAAGTATAAACTCATGAACAACATCTTTTTGTCGTCATTGTCGGGGATCAAAGAAACGAATCTGTTCCCTGGGAAGAACGACATTGGGGATTTCTTTCTTTGATAGTGAACAAGGATAGAAAATCTTCTAAGTCTACCTTTATTTTTCTCTTGGAGACTCCACGATAAGTAAACTGACTATTAGCTAAAATAACACCAGAAAGAACCCAGACAACAAGCAGACCTCGCCAGTCTCCGATCCGGAAAAAAATTTTAAATCACGACGATCAGTTAGACAAGTCTTTTTACCCATATGTACTATTTATCAGCCTGACTTTTCGCAGTTGAACATTTTGGAAACACTTGAAAGATCTATCTCACTTCCCCTCTCATACGATACGTTCTCTTTTCTTGAGGTTTTCTCCCCATATTTCCAAGAATCTTCTCCTCACACATTCTGAGCATCAGCCTCAAATCTACCAATGGCCGCACAAGGAGGTGCTGGAGCTGGAGGTGGTGGCCCAAGAGGACCAGCAGGTGGTCAAGTACCGCTTCCTGGAATCTTCACTAAAGTAGCTACTAGATATGCTCCCCTTGTCCTCCCCGTTCCCCTACACGATCTCCCTAAAAATTATATGAAAAGCCTTCCAAAATTTACAGGGGAAGGGGATTTGATCGCCCAAGAACATATAAACTTCTTTGACCAATTTGTTGACTTCCTTGGAATAGAACATGAAGATGTCTATTCTAGACTCCTCTTTCAGAATTTCCAAGGACAGGTGAGGACTTGGTTCCGATCCTTAGTAGCCAGATCTCTATGATCTTACGAGGAACTTGAAAGCGCTTTTATTAAACAATGGGGAGAGAGGAAGGACGACCTCTACTACCTGATTGAATTTGGAGCCCTTAGAAAGAAAAACTCAGAATCTGTTCTAGAATTCACACAAAGGTTCAACAAGTTGTATAATAAAATCTCGGTTGAGGTCAAACCTTCACAACCCACAACAAAGGTGACTTTTGCTGGTTCTTTTGATCCCGATTTTTCCTTATTATTGAGAGAAAGGAGATTAACAGATTTGAGGAAAATGCAAGATGATGGCATCAGTGAAATTAAAAGCAAAAATAGAAACCGGGAACAAAGAAAATAGGAAATTCAAAGAGCAAGGTGGACCCTCAGGATCGAAGAAATCCTCGAGAGATAAAATAGACGAGATGGCTAGGGTAATTAGAGAACTTTCAAATAAGATCTCAAAAATGGAACTAGAGAAATCAAAAAGAGATAATTACCCCAGGAAGGATTTTAGAAGGAATCTTGATCCTCAGGCCCCACAAAAAATAATTATAAATGAAGATCAAAAGATCCCAACCCCCTTCTAAAGTGAAAACTTCATTGGAGAGGAAGATCTAGAATATTTTGAAGAGATTGATGAAGATATTAATAATCTTGGCTATGATAATAAATCAGCTTATTTATCAAGACAAGATTATGAAAAATCCTTAAATAAAGAAATTACATCGGAAGACAATGTTTGCAATGACACATCTAAAAATTTGGCCTATCAGGGTATTGCAGATGATATTATAGCCAAACTACAAGAAAAATATAATTTAAGACCTAGGAACAAAAGTCTCCCAACTGTTCCAAAAAAAAAGATCTTGCCAAGGGGAGAAACTGATAAGGTGACTCCAAAAGTTGCTGACAAATAGACTGCAAAAACTCACACCGTTGACACGCAACCTGTCAAGTTGGAGCTAGTAGGAACACTCACTGTGAAAACATAGGCTCCTGTAAATGAAAACAAGTCTGCACCATAAAGAAAAGATGAAAAGAAAGGAATGGAGGCCCCAAACATAGAAAACGACAGGGTCCTAGGAAATTTTAATATGGAAAATGAAATAAATAAAATCAAAATTCCTATTCCCCTTATTGAACTAGCTAAAAATCCCATATACATAAAACAAATTGCCAAGATGATTAGCTTTTCTGAAGATGAAATCCAGGCCGATGTCATTAACTTAGAAGATGACAAGCCGAACATAGTCTTTGGTCCACATTTTGAAGGTACGAGAGACACTGTGGACCCCTTTTATATCATGTTAACCTTGTTTGACCACCTACTCCATAACTGTATGCTAGATTCTAGAGCTTCCCACAATGTGATGCCAAAGGAAATTATGGAGAAACTCGGTCTTGAAATCACAAGGCCCTATGGTGACTTATATTCTTTTCATTCAAGGAAAGTCAAATGCATAGGCATGATTAAAGACCTGGTGGTAGGTCTAGCACAAATACCTGCTAAAATCATTCTTATGGATGTAGTGGTCATTGACATCCCTCCGAAGTATGGTATGCTATTATCTAGGTCATGGGGTGCCAAGCTTGGAGGATCTATCCACCTGGACATGACATACGCTACAATTCCAATTTTCGGAGGACAATACATGCGTCTTTACAGAGAAACTAGGTTGGCTTTCATGGTAGGTGATCCACATAACCCAATTAATCATCCTGTTTATATTGCTAACCAAGATTTAGGAAATTGTGTTTTATCTATTGATGATGATTTTGAAGTAGATGTAGACGAAAGTTGTATAGAAGAAAAAACTGAAAAAGAAGAATTAAAAAAAAATGTATATAGTATTGGTGTATGGAAGATGTATTTTGACGATGCTTCATATTTCTTGGAGCTGGAGCTGGGGCACTCCTTGTGGCTCCTGATGATCAATTCATAATCCCCTTTTCATATAGGCTTCAGTGGAATGTGAATTTTACAAATAATGTATGCGAGTATGAAGCTTTAGTGCTAGGATTAGAAGCCACTAGGAGGATGAAAATAAAGAAACTCAAAGTCTTTGGCGACACCAAGTTAATCATAAAATAGGTGAATCAACAATACCAGGCCAAACATCCTAGGTTGAGGTCCTATAGGAATTGTGTCTAGGATATGATCAAGAATTTCTTCTCCTCTGTGAATGTTCATTTTGACCCAAGGACTTAAAACCAACAAGTTGATGCATTAGCCAAAGTAGCATCAACTTTCACACCTCCTACCGCGTCTAAATTAAAGTATCACATACAAATGAGACATCGACCTTCAATACTGAATAACATATAGCATTGGCAAGTCTTTGAGGACAATGGACAACTTCACAAATTTTTAGAATCAATAGATGCATTTGCAAAAACACATACTGATCAAGAAAATCAAAATGATCCCATTTGGATCATGCAGGAGGGTGAAGATTCTAAAGTGTTTCACGATAAATTTTGAATCACCGAATGCTCATTCTCAAGAATAAACAGATTCCCAAGGGCCTAATTACCTTGGAAATATTATTCAACCAAGATGATATCCCTTCAAAAACCACCCTACAGCCCCAACCTGAAGAGGTTGAGGATTGTAACATAGGAACTAAATAAAACCCTCAGATGGTAAAACTATCCAAATATCTATCTACAGAAACCAAAAATAAATACACAGAGTTGCTTAGAAAGTACAAAGATGTTTTTGCTTGGTTGTATGAAGAACTAAGAACCTATGACACTTCTGTGATCGAACATAAGATACCCCTGAAGCCTGGTGTCAAACCCTTTAAACAAAAACTCTGACAAATCAACCCCATCTTATTACCTGTTATCGAACGGGAAGTCAAAAATCTCCTTGATGCAAAGATAATTATACCACTGAGATATTTCAATTGGGTAGCAAACCTGGTCCCAGTTAGGAAGAAAAATTTGGAAATTAGACTGTGTGTCGATTTCAGAAATCTTAATAAATCCTCTCTCAAAGATAATTACCCCCTACCTAAAATGGATCACATTTTAGAAAAAATGGTAGGAAATAATAGGATGTCGATGATCAACAGATTTTCATGTTACAATCAAATTGCCGTCAGTGATCACGATAAAGAAAAAATAGCTTTACCACTTCTTGGGGTACATTTATGTATGACAAGATGTTGTTTGGTTTGATGAATGCAGGTGCTACTTTTCAACGGGCAATGGATATCACTTTCGTTGGTAAACAAGACAAATTTGTAGTTATCTATTTGGATGACCTAACTATTTTTTCTAAATCAGATGAATATCATTTGATACATCTCAAGCAGACATTTGAGAAATGTCGCAGGTTTGGTCTGTCCTTAAATCCTAAAAACTCTCACTTTGCTATGCAAGAAGGCAAGATTTTGGGCCATATTGTATCTCGAGATGGAATTAGAATTGACACTAAAAGAGTTGAAGCTATAGATACAATAAGTATTCCTAGGAATGTGAAATAAATTCAGTCATTCTTAGGAAAATTTAATTTTTTGAGAAGATTTATTCCAAACTTTGCTGAAATCGTGAAATTGATCACATATATGCTCAGGAAAAACAGTGAAGTGAAATGGAAAGAAGAAGCTAAAGCATCCTTTGCATGCATCAAGAAGGTTATAAGTGAGGCACCTATACTAGCAAGCCCTGATTATCTCAAGGATTTCCTTATTTTCTCATTTGCTTCTGAACATACACTCATTGCGATACTCCTTCAGAAGAACGAAGAAGGTTTCGAGCAACCGATAGCCTTCTTTAGTAAAAGTCTCTGAGATGCCGAACATAGATATAATATAATGGAAAAACAAGCATATGCTATGGTAAAAGCGTTAAAGGATTTTAGAACCTATGTTTTACATTCTAAGGTGATTGCATATGTACCTACTAGCTCTGTAAAAGATATTTTGGTTTAGGCAGATAGTGATGGCAAAAGAGGACAATGGCTTGCCAAAATTCAAGAGTTTGACTTGGAGATAAAACCAAAAAAATTAGTAAAGGGGCAAGGCTTAGCTAAACTCTTAGTTGAATCCAATTTTAGAGCTCTCGGGATAAACAACTCTCAGGAGGAGGAAGAGAGGGTAGACGTGAATGAACTTGAGGATGAAATAGCTGAAAAATGAATCGAAGAGAAATTTGCTTCATCAAATTGGTACAAGTACATAGTATCCTACTTGTTGACATTGAAATGCCCAAGTGACTTGTCCCCATCCAAAGCCAGAACGTTGAATCTTTATGTGGTCAAGTATTGTATTTCCGAAAAACAATTGTATTGGAAGGACCCACTTGGCTTCCTCTTGGTCTGTCTGGTCAAATCAGAAACAAGAAAGGTCATAAGCCAACTTCACGAAGGAGTGTGTGGAGGAAACCACACCTAGAGAGCTATAGCTTATAAGATCCTGAGGGCTGGGTATTATTGGCCCAAACGTTTCTCATATTTCAATGCCAAGGTATGAGCTTGCAATCCTTGCCAATTTTTTGTAGGCAAACATAAACTCCTAGCAATGCCATTGATTCTGGTCAAAATGGAAGCTCCTTTTCAACAATGGGGATTATATTTCATAGGCGAAATTAATCCTCATTCTAGTGCTCAACACAGATGGATTCTAACCGCTACAGCCTACTTCACCAAATGGGTGGAAGCTATTCCAACGAGAAAGGCTACTAATTCGGTGGTAATAGATTTCTTAGAAGAAGCTATTTTGTCTAGGTTCGGCTGTCCTAGAAAGATAGTCATAGAAAACACACAGGATTTTAAATCTATGTCTATGGTCGGCTTTTGCCAAAAATATAATATTGTGCTCAGTCACTCCACAACATACTACCCTCAGGGAAATGGTCTGGCCGAATCTTCAAACAAGAGCTTAATCAGTATAATTAAGAAATTGTTAAGTGAAAATAAAAAGTCTTGGCATGTGCATTTGAAGTACGCTCTCTGGGAAAATCAGATAGGAACAAAAAATTCTATCGACACTTCTCTCTTCCAAATGGTATATGGGATAGATGTAGTGTTGCCTATAAACCTAGCACTTCCTGTAATGAAACTGTGGCAAGATGAGAAGGAAGAACCAAATACTATCAAAAGAAGGATAAATCAGCTGATTGAGGTTCAACAACATAGGGTGGTAGTGGATGAAAGGCTGCAGAAATATCAGGATGACATGAAAGTGTTATTCGATCGTAGAGCCAAAGACATAAATTTTCTCCCTGGAAATTTAGTTTTGAAATGGGATGCTAGGAAGGAGGATTCAGGAAAAAATGGTAAATTCGATCACATCTGGTACAGACCATTCAAGGTTGCATCTCCTAAAGGAAAGAATTCATTTCTGCTAGAAAATTTGGATGGTAAAATCTTGAATGCCCCCGTCAATGTGCGTTTTTTAAAACATTATATGGAATAATTGATTTCCAGAATTCCTATTGTATATACCGTTTTGTTTAAGTCTTTTATTTCATAATTTTCTTAGGAAAGTCTACTTTCATTCTGTAAATAAAGAAAAATAAAATAAAATTGGTTTATGTCTCTTTTAGAAATAAGGATACAAAATTCTTAATGTATCCAATTCCGTAAAAACCTGATACTTTTCATATTGTTCTTTCACAGGATTTTAGCTAACAACCCAACAAGTAAAAGAAGAAAACAAACAACCTTAAAGTGGAAGATAAATCTTCTATTTCAAAAAGAGAATGAAAATGGTAAGGCAAAGGTGTGAGTCCCAACAAAGTTTATTTTCTGAAAACAAAGATTTTGTATCAAAAAGTGCGTTGATTATCTCATAAGATTCTATAAAAAAAAAAAATGTGTTTTCAAAATCTAGGCTTTAAGGGTTCCACTTAGAACAAGATAGGAGGTAAATACAGTAAAAATATTTAAGAGTGAGTTCCTAAAGTTAGGTTTAATTTATGACCTCTGTTTTTTTACTTCTAGATCGTTCTACGTCCCCTCTTTCTACCCTCAGTTCTGAATCAAGCTTATTTTTCGGGTTTCCCATAGAGGGAGAAGAGATTACGTCTTAACTTTTGAAATTGAAAAACATTTCTTAATAAGTAAGACCACTCCTCATATTTCTTACTCTCTGACTAAACATGGTTATGCGTAGACCGATCTTGACTCTCCTAGGTCTCTTAGCAGTTTTTCTAAGGATTTAAGCTTGCTCAAAGGAAGACCCCTGAAATTAATCTCCCCCTTTTTTCTCTGCAAACTAAGGTGTTTTGAAAGTTAAGAAAAGGTTGGTCTAGAGTAATCAAAATAGGTTGACAAACCTCCATTGCAATTTTTACACAGATACCACCCCTAGTATATTAAGTATCACTGATTTCCCCCACTTCGTATTCATAAAGTAAATATAAGACAGATGGTGAAAGGAAATTCATATTTGATTGCCCCCATCTAGTCCAAAAGACGATGAAAGGAAATTCATTTAAATGATTGTCCTTGTCTAGTATAAAAAGATAGATAACTTCACCGGCGTACTGAACAGGCTCACTGGTAGTGAAGCAATATCTAAGGTTAAATGTATAATTAGCATTCGAAGCGGTGAAAGGAAATTCAGTAAAAAGGGACAGATAACTTCAGCGGGGTACTGAACAAGCTTGCTGGCAGTGAAGCAATATCTGAGGTATCTATAAGGTTTTCATACTTA
The DNA here is from genome assembly GCA_900067695.1 of Picea abies. Classification (NCBI taxonomy): domain Eukaryota; kingdom Viridiplantae; phylum Streptophyta; class Pinopsida; order Pinales; family Pinaceae; genus Picea; species Picea abies. The sequence continues at coordinate 14,844 of CBVK0103101215.1, forward strand.
AATACCACTCTACTCTAGTTACCATTTTTTCGAAACTGGATCTGCATCCCAAGTCAAGACAGGGCTCCCCATTGAAAATATTAATTTTTCTTCGTTTGATGCAAGTTGAAAGCCACAAATCTGTTGAGTTTCCTAAGATTATTTTCATCATCTTAATGCTAACTCAATTTCAGTAACGGGAAAGAGAAGATCATGAATAAGAATGCAACTAAGTTTACAACAAATGAGAACTTTGAAAAGATTTTCAGAAATAAAAATGAAATCTCTTTTTTCCTCTGTATCCCCTTCCTTAGCAATTTATGCAGGGATAAGCCTTTGACCCCATTAAACCAATGAAGGCACCAAGTCTACATGTTCTCCTCATCCCACAAGGAGATGAGGTCCCTAGTTGGAGCCTATGTTGAAACATATCTTAAATTTTTTATCCCTAAGACCTAAACTTTCCTTTTTTGGGTTTTGGCTTTTCATAAAACGCAAGTTTCGTTATCATTGCCAAATGCACAGTACCAATTTCCCAAAGAAATCAATTATTTAAATAATAAAAGGCAAAAAAACCTAAAAGTATTATAAGAATCCCGACGCATTTTCTATAAAATTATTTTAATCATGAAAAGCTTTAAAACTAATGGATTTAAGGTTAACTTTAAAGAGTTTTCGGGATTCAGGGTTTGCTGAAAATGTATTTTTCAATACAAATTGAATTGCGAAATCCCGATCCCCGATTTCTCGAAATAAAGAGAGTTAGTTTAAATGCTAATTAATTAATTCTCCAACACAAAAAGTTAAGGCTTAAGTTAATCATTTCACAATTTCAGGATTCGGGGTTCAATGATAACACATCTCTTGTCAAAATGATCCCTGAAATCCAGAATCGCAAAATCCCGATCCATAATTTGTGTTAAACCGAACTAACTCTGTTTTTTCCTTGACCCTGTTTAGTTAGTTAATTAAGGTGAATTTAATTCCTATTTTTAAAACACGTCGTGATTTCGTAACTTCAGAAATCGAGATTTGTCAATGACATACTTCTTGTCAAAATGATCCCCGAAATCCCGAAATGCTAAATATCAATCAATCACTTTGCTAAAACATTTAAGTCTTAATTAACACGTCACAATTTCGTGATTTCAGAGATCAGATTTCATCGATGACATACTTCTCGACAACACGATCCCTGAAATCCCAAAAAAGAAAATCTTCAGTCTTAATCTATGATTAGCACCAATTAACCTTTTTCCAAAGCATGATTAATGATAATCATTTTTAAGGTTTCGTTCATGTTTCAGTTTTCGATTGAGTAAAATGTCCATAGTTTTCTTTAAAAATCCAAAGGCGCTAAAATACGACCATTTAAATAATGAATCACTGGAAATACGTGGTACTAATGTGTATCTCAGTAAAATATCTTCCGCATTAAATGCCTTGAATTCTTGTCAGTTGCGTCAATCTTGTCACTTTTAAATGAATTAAAAGAGCATTTGAATGTCTGTGTTTTCATTTTATCAAGTGCAAGAAACATTCAGTTGAGCTCATTCATTCATTTTCTGTGATAGGTTTTCCATTTAATGTAAAGTCATGGCACCAAAAAAGGCACCGAAGAAGAGTGAAGATACACAGGAAGGAGATATCATCTCTGACACCATGCCACACGCTATAGTCTCCATTAAATATTGGACTCAAATCTTTGAATTTCTAGAATGTGAACTCAAGAATGCTCATCCTAATTCTAAGAATCACTATCGGGACATAGATGAATCAAATCTTCATAAGATTGTTGCACGCCCTCGGCTCGTGGCATACAATGATATGATTAGTTGGGCCCTGGAAAAGGCTGATATCCCGACGAGGATCATCTTAAATGATCAAGGAGTCATCATCGACTCATTCAGGATAGAACATATACAAGTAATGTATAAACTCTCGCCAAATCCTAAACATATTTTTAATGCCAAGTTTTTAGCAGATTTTCAGAGGAAAGAATGCACTAAGGTAGACCAGACTTATCCTGATATGATTAGAGAATGATGGAGGTGTCCATCAAAATTTAGAGTCAATACCCATGGGGTTTATGCTACAACATCCTTGAATGAATACATGGTCTACGCAGCCATTATGCTATGTAGAATTTTCGAGAGAAAAGATCCCTTCCATTTTCATGCAGATTGGGTGCCCTTTCTGGAAGAAGCTTCAGAAGGGTATGCTTTTAACTGGAGTAAGATTTTGTCGGATAACCTAACACAAGAAATCTCAAACTACGAAGTTGCAAAATCAAAGGGACAATCAGTGGCCTTTTACATGTCAGCATACATTATGGTTGCAATATTCTATGTGACTCCTTTTCCCTTAATGAATTGGAGTTGGAACATAACCTGTCCAGAAACCATTCATGAATATCATTATGCCCTTTGGGAAGAAAATGCTAAGGATGCATTTTATGAAATTTGTCATTTTGTTACAATTTCGATGCATAAAATATTTTTTGGATGCGAACCCCTGTGCATTTCTGATACAGTCACAGAAAATCTTAAAGCAATAGTTGACTGGTTTATTGACAAGAATTTTTCCTACATTAGGGTTTATGGTTGTTCTATTCCCCCTCATGCACTCCCTAAATTCCTACCATATAGATTGGTGTGTAGAGAGGTAGCCCACCAGATAGTAAAAGGAAACATTACATTAGAGCTAAAGGAAACTCAAAAAAAGTCATGGCCAACTTTCCCTGTACATGTCAGGAAATTTTCATTACTGAATTTAGGCCATTGTAAAGTAGAGGTTGAATCACTAGAAGAAGTAAATTTGGTAGATATTGAACACAGAAAGCATGACGCCTATTAATTAATAAGCAAACATTTGATGCATTGTAATTTAAAAGCCTATGAGCATGAAACATATTTTTATGGTGATGTATTTAAGGAGGTTAAATCCTATGAAGAGGTATTGAACAGAGTACAAGCCCTGCCACCTGACACACAGATTGGTTTCGCATCATTCCAGAGCCATAGGAGAAGTTGTTTACCCAAAACTTTGCAGAGCGAATCTACTGTTATTGGATAAATCTGTAAGTGCAGATGCAAACTGATCTCCCTAGATCCACCTGGATCTAGAACAAATCAAGACAGAATAATACTCTTTCCCTAGATTTTGACTATTGAATTAAGTAGGAGGCAAGAACGAGTAACATACCTTATAATCGCTTCCTATGGTCTTTGTTTCTCCTGCTTCACTCCAATTCTCTTGTGCAGTCAAGACCAAGACAACACAAACCAATCGAAGGGAAGACAACTCAATATATTCAAAGGTCAATCTATGTATATGATCAAGGAATTATACAATAAAGTGGAAATAGCTTTATGGGAAAGGGACATATTACTTTATCATATTGATGGAAAGTAGAGATTACAACCTGAGCCTTGATGTCGCAAACTTCCTTTCGATGGCCCTTGGCTCCGACACACACACTTTCTCACTTGCAGGAAGAAGATCAAAACCCTTAAGATATCCTTGCTGGTGTGTCCTAGCTGCTGAAGCTTCAATCCTTCACACAATCATTTCACTAATTCTCCAAGAAATATTTATTAACCTTGTTTGCTTAACCTTTTCCATGAGAATTCCCTCAATTTATAGGAGAGAATGAATTAGTTACTTGGATAAGAATGATCCCAAAATATCAGGAATCCAGTACTAGGATAACCATTTGAATGCCATCTCACCCTTCTAGAATATCCCCTTCTAGAAACTTCGATAATTCATATTTTTCCTTGCTTAATAAAGAGTTTGCACCCTAGAAGTTCATTACAGTGCGAACTTCTCACACCCTGGCTTAAGGCAGTCTACGAGAATCATGCATTCTCATAGGCCAATATACTAGACTTTGTAGGCTGCATGTGTGTGTCGAGAACCAAGGGCACATCTAATCAGAAACCTGCGAACAACCAAGCATCTGCAGAATATCATATATATCGATTCTGAGGTAGGCATTCACATACTCAGATCATAGAATGATGACATTGTAGACCTGGTTCATGGCCACCAATCATACACTGTGGATCCATGCCGTCAAAATATAGCATAGCCACCAGAATACACTGTGGATCTATGCGCGAAATTTCAAATCAAGACGACATAGCCACGAGACATACACAGTGGATCTATGTGTCACAAATTATGCATACTCCATCGCAACCTGGATCACAAAGATGATATCCAGGGTCTTCAATCTCTTCACCCAAAGTATGAATCTAACCATGTGATTACATGTGTTGAAGTCGAACATGGCAGAAACCACTTGATTACCGGTCATTGATGAAACCGTTAACAAGTGCGAGGGAAATCACCATTGATGTCAATGACTCCCAAGGTACCATAGTACAATCCATTGAGTGTGAATGAATGATTTGAAGTCGAACATCTGATGGAACCTTTCAATCAGAGGTCAATGATGTAAACCCACTTTCGAAAGCAAGGAAACCTGTGATTGAGGCATGCAAGCTCCAAGGTACTTAATAATTTCTAAGTCTTGACTCCAAATAATGAGCTGAAGTCGACGGAACAAAACTCGTCACAGGAGGGCCTTGATGAATCCCCCATCAATGACACAAAATGAGTAACAAATTTTGAAGGTGAAATAGAGTATGATCTGAATTGGACTGGACACAGGGAAGGCCGACACAGAGAGAATGGATAACTGCAGATGGCCAACTCAATATAGGTTTTAAATGGACTTCTCTTGAACATATGAACGACACGACCAAGGATTTGGTAGCACTGACTCAAAGATGATACAAAGAATGAACTTGTAAGCAATCGAAATGAGAGACAAATGGATTTCCCAAACTGGCTTCAAATGATGAATAGGGGGTGTCATGTTTAAGAGCGACACTTACTGCCAATCAATACGAAGATGAAAACATATCCCTTTCCCAAATTTTCCCCCACCATTTCTGGCGAGTACCTCTTTATTTTTATGCAAGCTTGAGGAGGATAACATATGCTTGTTAATGTAAGCTCATCCTTCGGACGAGTCCCTCAAAGTATGTTTAATGAACCCTAAGAAGGAGTGGTTCGGTCCCATCACGGGTCTGTCAATGTTTGTTTAATGAGTCCAGAGATAGAAAACTCAAAGGTTTTTCAAGATTATAGAGTTTGGAAAAACACTTAAAAGAGAACTCTCTCAGTTCACTCTCTCAGTTCCTTTTTCATAAAATAGTCTAGATGAGACCGAAAAAGAGATAAATTATCTCTCACCAGACGCATACTTCAAATACTTTAGCGAGCGTGAAAAATAGCAAGGTCACTCGACGATCTTTTCATGTTTAGAGAGTTTGAAAAGAGCTTAAAGAGGACTCCAGGGGGGTTCCTTTTTTGTATAACCTTGTTAAGCCCGAAAAAGTGAAAAAAGTATGCTCGACCACGTTCTCATGTTTTTCATGAGCGCAAGAATGGACAAAAACGACGCTCGAGGTTTTATGTAAAAACCATAATAACAATAAAAAACATGCCATAACAAAGAAAAATGTGTCCATATCTTTGTATTTAATCATCAATGTCATCACGCCTACAAGTCGTTACACTCAACCTGATATTAGGGATTAGGTTTAATCAATAAATAAGCATAAAAAACCCAAAATGACATAGTAAAAGTAAATAAAATGAGTAAATGCTCTTTTTTACCACATCATTTTACATTTCCACTATTGAGCTCCAAAATCCCCCTTTTACCCTCCGAGTTTGGCGTCAATTTGCGGGAGCTAAAAAAGACCATTCAATGAGCCATCTGCGATATTAAGCTAAGCTCTTCATCCTTGATATTTTTGTGGTTAAAATTTTTAATTTCATTAGTTAAATCTTCAGTTTCAATTTGTTTTTTGAACCCTACATGTGCATTGGCATTCTCGCAGGCAGCCCATACGGGGCCTGCGAGAATGATGCATTCTCACAGGTGAAACTTAAACCACCTGCGAGGTTCTCGCACTGTGCAAATGGGGCACCTGCGAGAACCACAAAGACCAAAAAGTTTTTAAATTTTTAGCCAAATGAAAAAGATCTAAAGCATGAAAAAAGTTATTTATCCTCTTTTTATGTTCCTTGTGCAGATAATTAACCAGCAACATGGTGCTTGAGTAGCGTGAAAGGGAAAATGAAGAGGATAATGTGATGGCCAAGAATCATCCTCCCACCATAGTTGCATTGAGAGATTGTGGGCTCTTGAAATATTTTCGCATCCCGGGCATGAGGGCCCAAGTCAGACTACTAGAGTACCTGGTCCGTATGTGGGACCCAGATCAGCAAGTGTTTCGTGTGGGGGTTCACACATTGTCCTTAGACATAGAGGAAATTTACTTTTTGACTGGATTATCCTGACGAGGATACTATGTGAACCTAATAGGTAGTAGAGGTGGCGGGCTACAAATGAGTGAGTACTGTCGTATACACTGCATACTCGAGGCCGAGAGAAAGAAATGGAAAGTGGCTATCTGGGGGGTATGATACTTGACCCTCTGTACTATCCTTTTCACTATAGCTTGGATGGCTGGAAGTTCTGCTCCCCATATGGCATTACAGATCTATTTCCAGTACGCTATTGAGTGTACTGAGCCTCGAGTGTTCAACTGGGCAGATGCGGTACTGCACAGTATAAAAAGACAATTGACCAAGTGCAGGCGTGGCAACCTGAAGCAATTCGTGTATGGATCTTTGTTGGGATCCTTCTTCCTAGAGCGGGTCCCATTACTGAGGTTACAGGTGGAGTGGAATTTACCAACTCCCAGAGATCCGAGGATGCTGAGATGGTGTCAGCTCATGGCTCGGAACATAGAAGGACCTATCATCAAATATGATGATATGTTCTTTGACTGGCTTCAACCACAGATGTTGATGGTTGATGACTATGCTTATGCTGGGCTGGATTTCCGAGGAGATTCAGATTTAGCATTGCTCGAGGACGCTCAGTGGGGTGACCTTGGTAAGAAGTATACTCATTTTCTTTTTTTAAATGTTTTTTAAATTTTTATATCATATTCAAATGTTTTTGTTTTATATGTTCATCCAAAGACTAACAAAAAATTGTTTGTTGATAACATAGATGTTGGACCATATATACCTCCTGGCACTTCTCCTATCCAGAGACGAGGAGAGGTAGTAGCAGCAACACCACAATATGCTGAGGATAATCAGGTGGTGGAACAAAATTTAGAAGGTCTGACAGCAGACATTCCAGATATGACTCTGGAAGAGGTTCCACGACGTGATCAGCGTCACACTGTAGGGGTATCAGCATCTATGAGTTGACTGCTCTGTAGAGTTTCTAGAGAAGTTGTGTGTTATCGTGAACGTCATCGATGACGTCACGTTGTAGAAGCCATGAGCTTCAAATTTTGATATTTTGGTCTTCGGACAAACGTTTTGTAAAAACTCTTTTGATCGTTATATATACAGATGGCTTCTACCGGTTACATTATATTGTGTGAATTTCAAATGTGTTTGATTTATAAATGATTCAAATGTTTGTCCAATACATAATCATCCAATGCATCTGTTAATGTATTAAAACATCTAGGAATGAGTTGATATTCAATGTGATCAAAATAACGTTCTAAGAGGCGAATTCACAAATACACCCGTAACAAAGTAGGACTTTGAATAGAGTAGATATTACTTAACTATAGTACTACAAGATGCGAGTCAAGTCGCACAACCAAATGACAAATTCCGAGTGAGATAGCATCAACCAATAATTCAATAACGACGTTATACTCTACAATGTTGTTGGTCGCACGACCGAGGCACACACCTCGTAAAGATATAAGTTCATTTTTGGGGGCATAGATTGCCCACGCAGCAGAAGCTAGGTTCTGAGTACTACGGCTAGCACCATCAACAAAGCTAATATAAGGTAGCGGAGACTCCGACATATGGAAATCAAACACAACATCACATAAGGGCAGAGACCAGATAACGACCAAATCAAACTAAAGTAGCACACACAAAGTATGATACATTAAAATATAGGTACTTGTGCATGGATGATTTATGCATAGTACTTCTTCAAGTACAACCCATTCTTGGGTTCACTCAAAGGGATACCATCGTAATCGACCAACTCATATGCTCCTTTTTCCAAAACTCGGTGAACAATATAAGGACCTCGCCACATGGGTTCGAATTTCCCAGCTCCTAACAAATCTCGATCCTGTTCATAGAGAAGAACAAGATCACCTTCTGAGAAAACATGAGGCTTGACATGCTTGTCATATTGGGCCTTGACATGCTTCTTTTGGGCTTCTATTACTAGGGTGGCATCACGTCCAGTTTCATCTAATCGCATTAGATACAATAGATGTTCTTCTTCAGCAGAAGTGTTTGGTAGGAGTTCGACAACTAGCTTCAGAGAAGGTATCTCACATTCTATAGGAAGAATGGCTTCCACACCATAGAATAACCGAAAAGGCATAAACCCAGTAGCGGACTTGATAGATTTCCAGTATGCCCACAATGCCGAAAACAACATTGTGTGCCAACTTATTTTATGAATTCCTATCACCTGTCGAAGCATAGTTATGAGAACTTTGTTGATGGCTTCGACCTGGCCATTAGCTTGTGGCTAATAGGGTGTTGAGTTATCATGACGAAGACCTAACTTTTCCATAAGTTCAAACATCATAAAATTCCTAAAGTGGCTACCGTGATCAGTGACGATAGCTTGGGGCACACCAAAACGAGCTATGACGTGGTTAAAAAGAAACAAGGCTACAGTCTTTCCATTTTTATCGAATGTGGGCATCGCCTCGGCCCATTTTGTAAAATAATCAACATCTACAATGATGTAACCATGCCCCCCGGCCAAGTGAGGGTGACATGTCATGAAATCGATGCCCCATTTCACAAAGGGACCAACTGATACCAAGGGATGAAGAGGAGCAGGATGTAACCGAATTTTCTGATTGTAGGTTTGGTAGGCATGGCATTTTTGAACGGTAGTAATACAGTCATTAAACAAAGAAGGCCAAAAATACCCTGCACGTAAGATCTTCTGGGCAGTAGCATACCCAGACATATGACCACCACATGCTCCAGAATGGCAGTCACTCAAAGCTTTCTCGGCTTCGTCAAACGTTAGACAACGTCGAAAAAATAGAGTCAATTCCCCGACGGTAAAGAGTATCCCTGAGGATAATGTATTGACGAACTTGATAGCGTATGCGACATTGTTCAGTACTAGACAAAGCAGGCCGGAAAGTCTGGGTTTGGAGATATATAATGATATCCCCATACCAAAGATCGTCAGTGCTAATAAGGAAAAGAGATTCATTGGGTAATGAATCTACTGCTACATTTTCTGTTGTGGAGTGAGGAAAATCGCATATCAACTCAGCGAAAACGAAGGATTTCTTAAACTTGGCGTGATCGAATTCCAAGTCAAACTCCTGGAGTATCACAATCCATTTGGAGTATTTGCGCCCTAGCAATTGACATGTCAAAATATGTTGCATAGGGTTGCAATGAGAAATCACCGTAGTTTTCCGTGAGAGGATATAGTGCCAGAAGCGTTGGACGGCTTGAACGGCAGCCAAGGCCGGTTTTTCGACATGTTGATACTTGATTTCAGTGAGTGTGAGACTTCGACTCAAGTAATAAACAACATGTTCATCATGTGCATCATCCTCTTGGACGAGAACCATGCCAATAATGTACTCTAAGGCAGCAAGATAAAGGAAATAATCGCGACTATAATCAGGAGGAAAGAGAAGCGGAGCTCGCGTGAGGGACAACTTCAAAGATTCAAAAGCATTGTTGGCAATGGTATCCCAGACGAACTCTGAATCTTTCTTTAGAAGCCATGTAAAACCACGAGTGATCTCAGTGTATTTAGGGATAAAACGATGAAGAAATTTTTCTTTTCCCTACAAACTTTGCAAATGGCATATTGTAGAAAAAGGAGGGAGATTAAGGATCACCTCAACCTTAATAGGATCCACCCGGATCCCTTGACGTGAAACGATAAAACCTAGAAGATGGCTGGATTCTATGAAAAAAACACACTTATGAGGATTTAAACGTATACGATAGAACCAACAGTGAACAAAAATGGCACGGAGGTGTGTAGGGTGATCGACTCTGCACATAGAATGAGCTGGTAAATCGTCCAAATAGGGTTGAACAATATGCTTTATATCATGAAAGGCGTAAGACATAGCGCGTTGAAATGTGGCACCTACATTCTTCAGTCCGAAAGGGAGTTTCCTATAGGCAAAATTACCCCAAGGACAAATAAAGGCAGTCTTATGTTGGTCCGTGGGAGCAATGTTAATTTGATTATAGCTAGAGAAACCATCCATGAGGGAAAAAATTTCACTTTCAGCGTAGTCATCGACAATCTGATCGATGAAGGTGTTATCACCCCATAAGTTATGGGAATCAACTGATGACTGGGATATTATCTGTCTCTAATGTTTTTGTTGTCAAATGATTTTTCATTCTGCAAATAATTTGAAAAGAAAAAGAAAAAGAAAAAAGAAAAGAAAAAGAAAAAGAAAAAGAAAAAAGAAGAGAAAAAGAAAAAGAAAAAATAAAAGAAAAGAAAAGAAAAAGAAAAAGAGGGCATAAAAGAATTGAAATGAAAGCCCCATGCAATAACAATAACTTGGCCATACCTTTCAAGCATGGCCAAGTTCTTTTTAAATTTAATGTTGATAGGGTAGTGAATACATCTGACCAGACTCTCTAATCCTGGTCAGATAGCCCTTAGGTTAGATTAGTGAATAAATCTGACTAGTCTGTCTAATCCTGGTCAGATAGCCCTTAGGTTACATTAGTGAACAAATTTGACCAGACTGTCTAATCTTGGTCAGATAGCCCTAAGGT